>JANHGL010005437.1:0-28775 GCA_024611195.1 Ceyx melanurus | reverse complement strand
GGCAGGGGGGTTGGACTAGATGATCTTCTAGGTCCCTTCCAGCCCCTAATATCTGTGATTCTGTGATTCTGTGAATGCCAAATTAAAAGGGACAGAACTCTAAAAGCTTTCATTAGCAAATTAAAAATAATAAAAACACAGTATGCTGTAAAACCTGCCACCAGCTAATCTAGAATTTGTCTATTTTGTTATCTTAAATTTCCTAGCCCAACTATTTCATTACATGCTGAAAAACCCTATGTTCTAGAAAGTTATGTCAATCCCTTCAAAGTCACCAAAACCAGAGGCTCTCTGGATTGCAGTTAAGCCTGCTCTGTACTTTTATCTGGCATGTTCAAGAAATATGAAGCAGAGCCCTCTCATTCCACTGTCATTGGGTTTTTTTCAAGAAAGGATACTATATTGATTCCGATGTTTTGCATTTTCCTTCATACGCTGTAGCTGCTGCTGGTGACATTTCATGCTCCAAGGATTATGGTGTTTAAACTGTGAACTGACATTTCCTTTTTTCTCTACAGTGTAATACAAGACTTCAGATTTCTTCAGCCACTCAAATTCTTCCTCCAATTTGTGACTAGAAAACAGAACAAAGCAAGAAATCAGAAGTAGAAAAATAAGTACTTTGAAGAGGTCATCAGTGGATTTTTTTACAAACTATGCTCACCATCACAACTAGCATAAGCTGTTTTTGCTTTCTGTACAAATGGACAAGCTGCCCATCAGCAGTATTTCATCCTTTATAAAGATGCTTCCATATTAATATAAACCAGCACATGGCCAAGTACATTAACAAAACATGTAGCAATTCTACTTATATAGTCTTCACCTGTGGGAATTACTTCCATAGAACTAATGCAAGAAGTAGTGATACACTTCCAGATTATTCTTTTGCTAAAGTCACTGTTTTCAGCACAATACATCACAGGTCACAGCTTACAGTGGGCACAATTAACATAAATGAAGGAGGGGAAAAAAATTATCACCAAGAAGAATAAAGCAGGATTACTACAAAGTATGTCACATACAGTAACACTAACATTTGTTAAGGGTTTTTTTTTTTGTTTTTTTTTTTTAACAACATGTGCATTTTCACATGGGTTACATTTTTGTTTGTTTTGTTGTGTTTGTTTCCTGCAAAAGCTTAAAAAATAACACTGGGAAAGCTTTTTCAATTGACCACACCAGGAAAAAAACAACAAAAAAAACCCCACAAGACTCAATACACTAATGGGTTGAGGACATACTAGTTTCACTACTGAACCTGTCTGCATTGATGAGGTGAGGGAAAACAAAATAAATAAAGTCAAGAGTTCTGGAGAATTTTCTGGATCCTAATTTGACAGAAAAAAAAAATGCTATACTTCAACATTAAGCATTCCAGTCCCCCACCAAGTTTACCTTTTCATTTTTTCCTCTTTTCTGTGCTGTCGGACCCATTCCTTAGATATCTTCTCATTTTCTAACAACACTGTCTTTTTGTTAGTCCATCTCAACAGCTTGTTTTTGGGTTCACAGTCAGAATTATCTAAGTTTTCTAAGTTATCGTGGTCCCCATTTAATGGATATGCTATTAGACATAAGTTTCCATCTTCATCCTCTTCAAAGCTCACTGACACCACACCTGAAGAGAGAGAGAGGACACAGCCAGTTATGACTTGCTGAAGTGACAAACAAGCCTTTTAAACACAGGATTTTAAACTAAGAACATAGCAACTTTTGTTTTGTTCTCTTACCCTGGTCCTTAGTTTCTATCTTGCCACAGGCCAAAACTCATCTGCCAACCTAACAAATATCAAAAGACCTAGACAAAAATGACACCTTACAAAAGACAATTTATCATATTGACAAAACAATGACATTAGTTTCTTTTCTCTCTCTGATGCAGTCAATTAAAAACCAAATAATAACAGGAGACAATTTCAATTAATAAAAGTTTTTTTATTAATTTTAAAAACCTGACTGATCTGACCCTAAGTGAGATGTAAAACATTTTTTAATATCTTGCATTAGAAAGTAAGCTGCACATAAAAAACAAATCTCACATCAAAAGCTTTTAAGTTTTGCATGACAGCAAAGCAAAAACAACATTCAGTTAATTATATCCCCGGGGGAAAGAGTTGCAAGTAGAGCAAAACAAGGAGAATGTCACATTACAACAGAAACTAGTCCAAAAGCTTCCACTTAGAATCACCACGTTTAATTACACACTTTCTTCTTCTTTTTGGAAAATATTTTATTGATAGTGGTTATGCAGCAGTCTCGTCAAATAAGTAACAAAAATGAAATACAGAACAAATCTGTTTGTGGTACAGAAACATGGTGAACCTTGAAAGCATTTTTTTCCTCATCCTCCCCTCAAGAGTCTCTACAGCAGTGCATTGCATTTTTGGACTCTTAGTGGAGCGCTCTGACACAAGGTGTGCTCAGTGCTCCTATAGCAAGTTTCAGTGGTTAATGAAGAAACCATAACACTTGTCAGAACAGTATTTAATTTTTTCAGTTCTCTCTTTATTCTCAAATCAATGTTTGCACAGTTCTTGCAGCCCATCACTAGGCCAGAAGAAAGATGTCTCAGCGAGGGATTTGCACTTCTGAGATGAGCAGGCGGCTCTGAGACCTACAGTAGCTGGGCAGGGAGCACAGAAGCTCTGACTGACAGTCCTGCTGCCACAAAGGGAAGGACAACAAGAGAAAAAAGGGGACACACACACCATCTAAAAAATGGCCTTTGGCTTTATCCTGGAAAAAATAACAGTGTTGGACCAAGTGAGGCCCCTTATCCCTAAATCCCTCCCCGCACTCCACAAAAAGCCATATACACTAGTACAATTGTTCTATTACATTCTCAGAAGTATCATTCAAAGATCACATTTTTTTCCAGTCTAACAGAATTTGTAGCTAGATCTGTCAAAAAGTCTGTAAGCTTGAAGGGAATATTAACTTGGAAACAACTCCTCTGAAGACTTCTGCCTTTTTCACAAACAGTATAAAAAACATCACTTTTATGATTGTTAAAATCAATTGTGCTTTAGAAAGCAACTCATTTAAAAAGGCAGTTCAAACTTATTTATTAATCACCAGGTGGCAGCTGATTGAATAGGCAAGAGAAAGAAATGTGTTTCTGTTAACTAGTGCAATTCTTAGGAGAACTGGAATTTCCACTCCTACATAACATCTGACTCAGCCTCATCCGAGCTACTTGATCCTTGCCTAACTAAATGCCATGAATTTTCATTTTCTTAATGGCAGAAGCAACACTGCAAATATTCAACAAGACTTAATGTATTTATTGTAATCAAAATGAGAGTCAGAGGGGAAATCCCAAAACAAAACAGATCATAACTAATCTTACACAAAGAACTATCAAACAATCTTACCAAATCCATGTAAACAAATATTAAACAACTGGGAAAAAAAAGAATAATTTAGAAATCCACAAAAAAAAAAAATCAGCAAAGAATTACTGAAATCATTCAAAGGCTGTTAGCTACTTACCTGTGCCTATGGGCTATCACCAGCTGAGCTGCTCTACTCTAATGCTGTTAGTCAACCCAAACACCAACTGGGCAAGCATTTCCACCCTGCATCTCCACAGCCTGCCTCAGACAACATCAAAATACATGAAAAGAAAACCTCAAAATCTCTTCCACACAGAAGAGGTTTCAGAGAAAACAGAGAGCACAGCACACTTGTATTTACATAAAGAAAAAAAATCCAACCTCATTCTAAGCTTTGGTAACTTACCCTCATACTGTGGAGTGAATTTACGCATTTCTGTTGGGAGCGTCTCATAGAACTGATGTTCCCTCTGAATTAGGGGTTTACAGATGGTCTTGTCATTAAACCGGAGGACACAGGAGTGTCCTCCAACCTGGTGGACAAAAGGCTCGAGCAGGACTCCCTTGGAATAGTGTTCCACTTCCATAGCTCCAAATGCTGGGCTCATCCTTGTAGCACATTAGACAGAAGGAGACAATAGTGAAGGCAGTTCAGAGCTACAAGCCTCCGAGACCTGAAGGTGTTTGTTCCGATTCAAAATCTGCTGAAACAAACACAAGAGAGCGCCGGGTCGTCAGTCTCCCCGCACGCCGGCCGAGGCGGTGCCGACAGCACAGCCGGCCGGAGCCTGTGAGGAGCGAGGGGAGCGAAGCGGCCGCCGCTCTCTGCACCGACCGGCCGACTGTGGGCCGGCGCGCGCCGCAGCCAGTCAGCCCCGCGCGGCCCCGCCCCCCCCGCGAGCCGCCGCCGCCGCCAATGGGAGCCTTTTTATGTGGCGAGGCTTGGGCAGGCCCGGTTCAAGTTACGCCTACCACCCTCCAGCGGCCGTTCAGAGCCAGACGCACCAGTTCCAGCGATCCCTCACCTCGCTGCAGGTGAGCAGCACAGCCCAGGCCGGCCCGATAAACTCCTTATTAAAACCCAGCTCTCCATTCCTCCCTTCCAGGCACGGGCAGCAACCACTGAAACCTGTCTAGGTCCTGGCGGGGCGCTTATTTCACCGCCTTGTTCACTACACCATGTCCGATATTTTAGTTAATAGATGCTAACTACTAGAAATACTAATAAGCTATTTTCCAAGACCCGATTTTGGCTAATAAGTAATTTCCCAAGAACTGGCTTTTGCCTAAGTACAGCAGAAGGAAGATGGTGTTTTGTCCATCTGCAGCAAAGGATCTGCTGCTGTAACCGACTACATACTACTCAGCCAGTTTCCAGTGCCACACAACCTGCGCTTCAATACACCATCAAAAGAACAACTAAAAAAAACCCAACAAAACATGTAAGTCTTGGTCTCTACCTTCCAATAAATTTTTAAGTGAAGTTGCTCTAATTTTAGATCTGAGCTTTAATGATTAACTTTTTTGCAGCTAAAAACAACCTCAAACTTACTTTGTCTGAAGATCATTACACGAACAATAATGCACTTAATTAAAAGAGACTACAAAGTGTTCTAGGTCACAGGTCTATTTTTACTTGTCCTCTTTAGATATTTAACAGCTTTACATTAACTGGAAAAGCAGACACCCGTGGGCTTACAGCAGCAATACTAACAGAACTAACAACGCCTACATCATGCCCTGTACCTAAGGGCATTAACTGAATTAAACAACTGCTTAAAGAAACAACAGATCGATCAACTGAACTCCAGCTCCTGGAATGTTTACCTGCACCTCAGGATAACAGATCAATACTTTTACTCACTACACACTAGTTGGCTCTCCCCTTTCTTTTAATTTACAAAAAGCTAGAAATTAAAAATAAAAAACCCCAACAACAAAACACCACCAATTGTTTAATAACCATATTTAAAAAAAAAAATAAAATCAAAACTCAGATGCTCTCTGCAAGAATATGTGAAATTTAACCTGGAATAGTATTTTCCAGAATCAATACTATCTTCTGATATTCTGTTTTAAGATTAGAGCAAAATCATTAAATTTTCTATTCATACTAATTTCCTAGTATTTTGTAGTGCAGCTACTGCATCCCCAGAGGAGTTTCTCATCTACTTCAACATCAACAACTTGAGAACTTGGAGACACACAGATAAAAGCCTTTAGGTTCCACCAAGTGCATAAGATACTTCCAAAAAACCTCTTTAGTGACAGCCAAGCTGAGCTGGACTACAGTGCCCACACAGGTAACAAACAGCCATGTACCATGACCTCACACACCAGGCCATCCAACCCAACTCACCCCGTGGCTGCCACAGTCAGAAGGTGGCACTGTCAGTGCTCTACAGTCACAGGTTTGCCTGATGGCTCCCTGAAGAACCACCCACTCCAGCTTTGACTTGACTGAGGCTGGCTTACCAGCAGATGGGTAACACACTTCAATGCTTCACCAAATGCAGACGTAGCAAGCCACATCAGTACCCAAGTGACCTCTGACTGAGAGTTGCTTCCACTTTCTAAGAGCATTTTAAGCATTTGTCTTGAGTTTTCATTAGGACTTCCCTGAGCCAAAGTCTACAGTCTTCTGGAATTTCCCAAGGAAACCCAGAAAAGTACCAACTTCCACTGGGAGGCCCAGTTACACATGTACAAGATCCAGTGCTGACAGCACTTTATACTGGCACCCAGACACTTTAACAGCACCACAGGACATCATTACATGAGCCACTCTTCCCAGGACAGCATTACCATGCTGTGGTCATCTTCGTAATTGCCCCGATGTAGAGAAACAGATTGGCAGCTGCAATGATTCATACTGAAAGATTCCCTTGCCACATCCATCCCATAACCTCAAACACCTAGTCAGGTCTAGTCCTATGCATCAGAGTTTCATCAGGATTTCAATTTAGAAGATGTTTACGTTATAAAAAAGACTCTAGCAAAAGCACCTTCTACACCTTGTTTACCCAACACATCTTCAGGGAGCTCATTAATGGCAGCTCAACTTGTTTGCTTTCACAGATGCCCAAGTGCTGGGGATGTGGTGCATCACATTGACTCAGCAGGGGAGCTGCCAGGCACAAAAGTGGATGGGACTGCTCAGGCTACTGCACTGTCTCCTGAAAAAGTAACATCTTGTCAGCACATCACATGGTGTAGATTCCCATTTGAGGAACTTCATTATTGCTTTATTGCAAGGGTTTTTTATAGCTCTGATACTCTAAAAAAAAAAAAAAGAAAAAAAAAAGTTCTTAAATATTTAGGCTAGGCTGAAGGTTTTTTTAAGAGAAATGTTAGAAACATCTATAGATAGTCGAAAAGCATATCCAGTCTGCATGTCCACAAGGCAAATGTGAATCTACCAGAGATAAAGGGGGAAGCTCACACAAATCAAGTTTTTACTGTGCCTGTACTAGTAAGGTCTCATGTTTTCATCTTCCAAAACCACAGTGCAACTCCCACATGTTCTGTTTTTACTATGATGCTTTTGTAATGTGTCCCTGCTGAAAAAAGCTGTATTTATACAGCTATGCTATATAAATCTGTGTGCCAGAGGCCAGAACAGTACCTCAGGAAGTTCTTGCCATAAAGCCTGTAACCAAGCTCCCCTGTTGTGCAACATACTGCCTTCTTAGAAACTTTCAATGCAGACGATTTAACAGAGCATCAGTGCTCAAGAAGGCAGCAGCAAGCCTACAGAATCTGTTCAGGAAGTTTTTAATGTATCCAGAGGTTTCAGCTTGCACTTTAAACAATGTATTTTAGCCTTTCAAGATACAAAGCACTGTTTACCTAATAAATTCAGTTTGTTTTCATTCAGTGGAGTTCTTCTCACAAAAAAGTTGAGAAAGATCTTGTGTTTTTCTTTTTCTACTGCATACTGTATCATTGCTACTATAACCAATCAGGATTTGTCTGTCATTTGGACTCTACTTAATATTTAGAATCTATGCACTCAGATTTACAACAGGACCTGAAGCACAGCTGTACACCAGAAATTCTTTGCACAGTTTCATTTATGAATACCTTACTTCCACAAACAACCCCAAGTATGTCAAATTAATTGTAATTCTTCAGAAAGAAACTTTGACCCAGGACCGACAGCTTCAAATGGCACTAATGCTGACTAGCAGAAGCACAATGCAGCTCATCAGCTTTTCCTCTGATTCTACATCCAGTTTGTTTCCAATGCTCTCTGGGCAAGAAAGAGCATAGAACAGCTGGGTTTAGGCAATATTCCCACATACCAAACACAGGCTCAGTGTACCCTGCCCTTTTCCTCCTACGTGATTCTAAGTGCCTTTGGCCAAATCTTTTGTTCAAAGGACACATCAGCCAAAAAAGCAGATGTACTATTCCTCCTTGTCAAGCACTTTAAAAGAAAAATTGGATATAATTTTAACAAAGCCAATAAAAACTCATATAGACAATAACAACAGCTTGAGCAATGACATTATTACAGCAAGCTGCAAAAAGATGTTTAAAATCCAAAACAGAAGGAATAAGTACAAACTTCGTACTTTCATTCACATGTGACAGTGACCATCAAAAGAATACTGCAATGAACTCATCTTTTCAGACTTTTAATATTAATCTCAAGTGACAACAGTCATTGGAAGGTATTTCATGTAATTAGATTCTCTACTTAACCCCACAAGTAACTGCATTAATGAACACAACCTCTGGAGAGCACTGCTCTCAATTAACAGCAGCTCTTTCCTTCATAACAATCTCAAAAAAAACCACCTCTTCCAAAAACTCTTTAATAGCAAAACTACTGGTGTACAGCTGTCCTCCTAATCAAGCTATCAAAACCAGATTCTCTTAAGTGCAGAACTTTATTTCATATGGTATCTGAACCCCCAAATACCAACAAATCAGCTTTACAGTGACAGAATTAGCAAGGCAGCAAAGCTTTCTTGCTGTCCTCTCCTCATTTCACGGGGTGGTGCAAAGAGGAAGCCGATGGTGTAGCTACCCGCTGAGCAGGGCAGATGTGCTGCAGGATGCTATAGCACCAGTGTACCAGACTTAAGATAAAGCCCCTTCCCAAGGTTCCAAGGAAACAAAGGAATGGCACAGCCAGACAACAGGAGAGGAAAAAAAAGAAGGGAATCCAAAGAGAAAGCTGCTTCAGCCCAAAGGGTATTCATGAAGAAATGAATACTAGCTGAGAAAGGAGAGAGGAAGATGCAAGTATCAATGTGGGAAGTGTTTGTGGTACAGCTGAGAGCCCACCCTGTTTTGAGCACAGAATTATAACAGTACCTTAGGTCTGAGTTGGTAAATCATTGCAGCGGTCAAAGACCAACAGTTCACAACCAAAGCAGAATAAACAGAGATTAAGAACTTACCAAACTAGAATAGCTACAGAAATTTTACAGGTCCTTAGGTGACCAAGTACATGTTCTGTTACTAGTATCCCATTCCAAACAGCAAGGTATATTTCTTGAATCAAAGAATGCAAAACACCAAGCACAGGATGCAATATTGGAATATTAAATATATAAGAGATGCTAAACATGCTCAGGGTTCTCATACTTATGATTCTTTTTGATGAAAATCAACATAATTCCTCTATTATCAAACTTGCTGTAACATCAGTAAGGAATTGCTTCTAACATTCACTTTACTTGATGCTTGACTCATGAACTGAAGTTATGCTGGTATGTTCTGCTCAAGAATAAGACTAGAATGGAGATAATCAAACCCTCTAATGCCCAGTCAACCACCTTAAAACAGTATCAGAAATACAAAACTACATTTTAAAAATGCATATAGATTAGGGTGCAAACCCTGTACAACAGATGTTTTTCATTCTTAACTAAAAAAAGGCCTCTGCATTCATTCACCAGAACTGTTTTAACAGACTTCCACATTTGAGGATGCATCATACCTCCAAATATAATGCAAGTCTCACATAAGGATGCTTTTGAAGCCTTTTATATCTTTCATAGTAACAATATAACTAAGTTTAAGCAATAAAAACTATAGCTTCCAACTTTGAAATCTCATTAAGTTAGCAATGCAGAGAGAGCATAAAGATATGCTCATATGACTCCTATGAATTTTGGAAAACGCCTTACAAGTACCCTTAAATTCTGCAGATTACAAGAAACAAACACTTCGGTAACTAATTTTAAGGAAAAAAATTCTCTTCAATACAAGAGTACATTGTCAATTCTCAGATTTATTTTTTTTTTTACACTGTGGACAAAAAACTGTCTCCTGAGGAGCAAGCAATACAGATTTAATACAGTAGACTTAATGGTTTTCAACATCGTGGTGGGAAAGAAGGGTAGTGCCACAGCATCACGTCTGGAGGAAAGACATCACACAAGTCAGCATATGACTTTTCAGTTGTCTCATTTTCTGCTTTCCCTAAAAGCATGAGCAAAGTATGACACAAGGCTGCAATGTGCTGTGGGTCTTTGCAACACTCAAACACATTTGGCTAGTGTACAGCAATACCTAGACTCATCAGGTATTTTGGAAAATTACTCTATTAACCTTATTTCAGAAGAAAGACTACAGTGGAAAAAACCCACACCTTTTTCATTAAATGTAACTTTAAAACAAATGGTTTTGCTGGGGGAAACAAAAAAGCAGGCTGAGCTTTACTCTCTGCACAAGTCAAGGTTATTTAAGCTCTTCAGCACATCAATCAATGTAATGACCATTAAGTTAGCTCCACATGACTTGTATTCCAGAGATGAGTAAGCATGAGTCTTCGTAAAAATACTCAGCAGGAATACTCAAAACTACAAGAGTAAAATACAAACTCTGTCACATTTACATATTGAGACCACATGTGTGTCCCTTTTCTGAGCAGAAATTCTTCTGCTATAGCTTTCACTGATGATGCGAGTCAGGCACTGTAGTGATGAGTCTATCATAACCTCCTACAGACACAAAGGCAAAAAAAAGCAAATTCTTCCTTTTGAATGTAGGGTGCTTAGGCTAGACCAGTAAAAGAAACCACCTGCTTGTTAGAAGTGCTGATATAACTATTTTCTCTCCCTCTTTTTTTAATCTGTCCTTATTAAATGGCTGGTAACTACAACACCATATTGCTGCAGTTTGGAAAAAAGGAAATAACTTCTCTAGACAAAAATAAATCTTGAATTAATTTACTTAATTACACAAAACAGACTCAATCTAGGAACCCAGAATTATACATGAACTCATGCACAAAATTTCAGAAAAATGTGACAAAGTTAACTGGATAACAGCCTTTGCACATCAAGGTAGAGAGCCATTTTTAACATTAGACTGCAAATAAAAGATTCCCACCAAGAAAAAAAACACATGGTCATCATGTCGAAAGCATCTAGTTGTTAGTGCAATAAATTAAAGCAGCAGCCCTCGCTCTCCTCCATACCAATTATTCCCTGTATCAAGTTGTATACATTTTTTTTCTGCTACATTATCGGAGGAATTTCACAATAAAATCGAAGTACATCCACTGGCATTCAATTTTAAGAAAATTTATGGTCTCTACCAGAGCTCATCTATCACTGGCACATAACAAGACAAACACAGATTAAATAGTCTGGGGTTGTTCCATTTTTAAAGATGTTCCCACATTTTTGTTAACATTAAACAGTTGAACATAACTTCAAAAACACTAAAAAATTAAAACAAACTAGGCAGTTTAAAACCACAGAAAAACACTGAAACTCTCTAGGTTCGTCTGAGGGGCTCAGGTCACACCTAAAGCTATTCCCCTAGATTTTGATCCCTCCAATGAAAGGAGAGGGAGTACAGTCCAGCACTGGCTACAATAGCAAAGGACTCCAAGTACTATATTCAAGATCCTGTTCTGCTCTGAATATTGTCTCAATACTGTAAGCCAATACCCTTCAAGATCTGTTTTGATTTTTTAATAAGAGCATCAAACCTTTTCTATTCACTAATGATGTTGTCTTTATTATAGAAACAAAAGATGTACAGAGATGCAGAAAAAAATGTATGGGAAGATGTACTTTCAACACAATAAAAAACAAAAGCAAAAACAAACTAGCAACATGTTTCTGCTATCTCCCTTTACCCTCTGAACAGGGACTTCTAGTTTTGTCTTCCTTTAAATATAACCCAAACAGAGTTGCAGTTAACTATGAGAAACAAAGACTCACACACAGATTAAGATGTATATTTACAACTGCAAATTTAACACCACAGCTTCAGAGCCACCTCCCACAGTGAATACCAAAAAGACTATTGAATACAACAGATGAAACTAGGAATTACAGAACATTAAGCATAACATATTAAAGGAGCAAACTAGAAACAAATCTGAAAGTGCATAATGTTCTATTACTGTTCTTCATGCACTATCATCATTCCTATCTTCCCTAAACCAGCTCTACATCACTGGGAGAAACCAAGTTTCCCCAGATGTTGTCTGGGAAAGCAAGACAAGTAACCAAGACAGTTTCCAGAGCTTTCTACCTCTTTCTCAACAGAAGCATGCACAGCAGCTGCCATTTCTTAAACCTCAGAGAGGAGGTTATGAGTTCAGTAGAACTAATATTTCAAGATCCCAAAACACAACAGCTTTCCCTACACCAGTTGCTGTTTGTAAGTTTGACAACTACACACACCAAGCTATGGAGAAATGACAGAGTTCTACCTCTCAAGTAAAGCTATTTCATCTCCCTAGAATTAAAATAAAGCCAAGTTACAGGTTACTAAGCATATTCAGACAGAAAAGAGCATGCAATTCTAACCTATGTAGTTTTTTTCCAGGGATTGTGTAATTTAAGAAGTAGCCTCTTTTTCAAGTAAAAAATGCCATGGAAACTAAGAAACCTGAACCACCAAAACTAAGCTACTTAAAACTTCCCATTTAGAAACTGATCCATCTTAAAACAGTATTCTGGCATCAGCAGCTAAAACCACCAGTTGCTATAAAAAGACAATACTGCCCTTTGTCGTGGAAAAACCAAAATAGCATTCAGCTTTTGATCTTCTGAAAAATATGACAGCAAGAGCTAAATTGTGTGGATTACACACATGGAAGTGTTATTCAAGATACCCAAAATTCCAGAACTAAGATGAAAATAAATCCAAGGCTACGTCTTTCTCATTACCATTAATTTAGCAGTCTGGGAACTGTATTTCTAGCCATTTAATGAAAGAACATGGCACTTTTGTAACTGGTCCTTGAATTGTGACCCATTTGCCATCAAGAGGACAACTGTCAAGTACTGTTCAAAGGTCACATCCACTTAATTACACAAAGATTTTCTGTCTGTATTCCTTCAGAAATCCCAAACCCTAATACTTATTAACCCCTAAGCATTAGTGGTCCACACGACAAGATTGTTAAATTTAAGCTTAGATTCCCAAATCCTACAATCCAGTTTAACTCCTTGAGCAAAAATTTCCGGAAAAGCTCAAAGAATAATCTGTAAATAAACTTATTACAGGAAGAATGATGCCTCAAACACACAGTTATATATTTCATGCATCCCATTTATGTGTATATTCACCTATACCATCAACAAATTTCAGATGAATACATTTCTGACCATTTTCTATAAAAAGTTACTAAAGTAGCTCAGGAGGAGATAGACTATTTCTATTCACAATTTTAGCTGCAATTTTGCAAGTGTAGATTCTGAGACTTCTGATGATCTTAACAGATGGGAGTTTTTGCTCTCAAACAACTCAAGTTCATGACATGAATTTAACATAGCTTTTAAAATTGTATTTATGTTTCAAAACATTTCAAACTCCTGAAAACACATTTCAAATCAGATAACACAACCCAGACTTACATCTTAGAGGGAAGAGTTTGTATGACTCAGTAACCTCTACAACCTCCTTCCCTAAAAAGCTTTATGGAAATAACTGGGTCCTTAGATCTTGAACACACAGCTCCTTACAGAATGACTAAGCAATTATAGAAGTTCAAACACCACAAAAGAGTAATTTCACTGTGCTTCTTGCAGACTGCAGAAGATGTGAGCAAGGACAGCATAGGAGTCTTACAAGAGAGGCTCTGATGTGGCACAAAGGCAAGGGGAAAGTCATTAGTGTTTTCCCTGGTAAACGTAATTCATTTCAAGCACAATTACTCCCTAGTAAAGGGGGAAAGGACCTTTTGTACAAGCACACCTGCAGAGTACTTCAAAAAATGCTTTAAAAAAATTATTTACATATTTTATATTTAATCTTTCAGTGCTCTCACAGTAAACCATATGGAGCCAATCACCATAGTAATCATCAAAGAATGAATCCATTTAAAGCTCATATAGTTTACATGTTCAAACAGCAGTACAAATACCCTTGAGAAAAAACTTACCAATTTCATTAATCTATAAAAGGAAGCTCTCACAGGACCTTGGCTGTATTGCTGTCATCCCCTCCCATAGGCTGAAATATATTTAATGATGTAGAAGTCAGCTTTATTAGTCCAAGTAATAGAACACAACTATGTATTACCACATCTGTTGCTTTACAGGCAATTTTTATAGCGGCCAGTGAGTGAATCTATACTGCACACAAGTATGGTTTGCACAACTGCCTTCAAATGAAGCCATCACTAACCAAAAAGGGAGGACTCATAGGATGATTACCAAAAGCCTATTTTCTCTTCAAAAACCTGCAATATAGCACCACAATCCACATTTGCTCATATTCCAATTCTGTATTTCTAGAAAACAGCATACTGTCAGGAAAAAAAATATAAATTCAAGAAGTCAAGCATTTAAAAGACCATTTTAATTTTTGTAAGCAAAGTGTGCACAGTGATGTGAAATCATTATTTGCACTTTATGTTTAAATATTTGAAAATTTTGCTTCAGCAGGACTGGAAGACAGCCCCCCTCTCCATGTAATCTGCTGTGGCTCAATCCATTTACCCCTCACCCTTTAGGGACTACTTATTTCCATGAATTCTGAAATAGTTCTTCTCCAAATCATTTTGTTCCCATTTAGAAGTACACCCTCAAATCTATCATTCAGAGACGTCTCCCCAGAAAACTAACTAGTTCTATTAAGCCAGACACAAATTTGTTTCCCAAGTTAGCTTGAATAGATTCACACAGTACAAGCACACTCGCCCATCGATTTAACCTCCTATTTCCAGTTAAATTAACCCTTCTAGAAGACATCTCAGAGACATTAAGATGATGACCACCGTGTCATCAGTTTCACATCTAATCTTTGAAACAAGGAACTACATTAATTGATGTCACTATAAAAAATAATAAATCAACTGCCTTCACATTGTCCTCATATATGCAAAACACAAGGCAGATTACTGTTCTCTGGAAAAAGAGATGAAGGAGGAAAAGAGCAAATGTTAAAAGAGGTCATCATCAATAGGCGTGAAATTACGCAGCACCCACAATTCCTGGTAAGGTTTCAGGCACTGTAGAAAGTTTCTGCATCACAGCACTGCTAGTTGGGTTTGTTAAACCCTCTCTGCTTTGAGAAAATAAAAGCAGTATTTTATATATATATACACGCTATATATAGTTTCAGCAAGTCATCTCAATTTTTTTCCTCAGTTCCCTCCAACATATTGGATGTCAATACAGCAGGACAGGAGATAGGGATCAAGACAGGCAGTACAGCTGAAAGACTACTGTGGGGATTCACTACTTGCCTGGTCTGTTTGGCCCATTATCTGGATGATGAGCATGTACACAGCCCCAAACCAACCACCAGCTGTGCTGTCTCCTGTCCAACCATTCTTCGTGGCACATGTACAAGAGTTAGTCTTCCTGTCCAACCATTCTTTGTGGCACATGCATAATAGTTAGTCTTCATAAGCAAGTCTCTCAATGATCAAAATAATTTTATGAGCCTTTCTTTTTTTTCCAGTAAAACAATGCAAAACTAGGCACTAACTGGTTCCAGCTATATCCAATAGACAATCCTCTCTATGCACTAGCAGTCCAGACACAGGGTCAAAGACAGCACGTCAACTACCTGATGATCAGTAGAGTGAAAAAGTACCTTCTGTACCTATAACAAAGATTATTATTACACTACTGTAACAACTTGTAGCTACTGAGACATTGTCAGGACTTCAGAAAGTTAGTGCTACACAAGTCAAGAAGTTGCAAAAGATTTCACTGACGATTTCAAGCTCCTAAACACCCAGTTAAACACAATCAGTGTTGGACCTTCATTTGAACAAGTTTTGATGCCACTGTATCTTCCAGTAGTCCAAACTTTGCAGGAGGAGAAATTCCTAGCTACTTGCACATGATAATTGTGTCATACAGCTTTTTGCAAAAGGGAGGAAGAAAATTACTATGAAAAGCCCCAAAGCAACATTCTAATGTGATATTTATAACAAAAGGTATAGAAGCTTAAATCTGCAGTTATACCTTACAAGCTCTAAAATGTAGCTTCTTAACAGTTGAAAATTATCCTTACATTGTTTCAAAGATACAACAACCTTGGGCAAGACAGAAAGCCACATAAAAGAATTAGTGAGAGGAAAAATCCTCTCCCTGCAATGGAAAATTTTCATCTCTTCAAGCAAGGCACGGAGATGCTCAGCCGGACCTGCGTTGCCTGGAGACCAAATGCAGCTTCTTGCCAACAGACAAGCTAAGCATCAGCAAATTCAACAGCTGATAAGTGGATGAACTGAATTAGAGGCAGCAAGATTTTTCCACACATCAGTGAAAAACCCCGATAGTTTCAGATAATGGTTCCAGCTTATGCTCACTAGATACACAAGAATTATTATGAATGTAAAGTGTCAACCTAATAAAGCTTCAAACTCCACTGTACTTAGCTCTTACCTCCACACTTCAAGGTACAGATAGAGCAGTACAGTGCTCTGTCAAAAGTCAAAATCTTTAGTCACAACTCAATTTATGTCCTTTCAATATTTTTATGCAGTATCCAAACTTTTGGAATACTTTTTTATCCATTACTGCAGAAGTATTAAGGAAACTAATGAACTACCTCAAAAAGGAAGAAGCTACATCTTGGCTTAGCATTAAAGAAACACATCCATTCATGCTTCACTTCAAACCCCTGCCTTTGCTCCTAGACTTTCCCACCCAAAGCACAGGTCCCTGGATAGGAGAGTATCAGAAGTTTTATCAAGGAGATTTTTTTTTTGCCTATTCCACATGTGGAACTCTCTCGACCTCATCCAGGCACTGATTCAGCTGTGGGAGCTGACCTCCCTGAGAAACACCTCAGTTGCCACTCAATTTCCAATCTCATCAGATAAGAATCATCAAAAGTAAATGACTTTTAATACTGGTTACCCCAGAATACCCCCAAGCTTACCTAATTCAATTCACTGAAAATGAATTAAAGATTTTAAAAGTTATTTCTATTTAGCTTATCCTTTTAAATACAATACCCTTGTGAAATTTACGTTGCTAATGAAGTAGGTCTTCCACCATCAACCTATCAGCACATACTTCACTGCCTCCTCCTATTCTCAAATCAAGAGGGCAAACATTTGTGTTCCTAATACCAGAGCTGACATACTGAAGCACTCTCAGTGCCTCAAGGTTTACATCCTTCATATGAAAAAAAAATAATGCCTAAAATATCCTCACTTCCCAGATGATGAAAGAATTATTAAAATCCCACCATGCCAGTGACCTGTCTGGAAGCCCACCCACTGACAAACAGCAAATTTTCTTTCTTCAACCTCTTTTCTCATCCTGTTTTTTTTTTTTTCAAACCACACACCTGACAAATGTGAAGTCTTCCCTGCAAGTAACTGGAAGTGAAAGAATTTGAGAGCACAAAGCCCAACGTTCATATGACTGATCACAATCCAGTTTTTCAGCTCCTTCCTGCGATACCATACCACATGGTTATGATAGCTGTGATCCACCTTTCCTCAAGAGGAAACAGCAACATAAAGCTTACATTACTTGCACAACCATAATACCACAGAAAAAAGATTATTACTTCAGAAAGGTATAAACAGAAAAGACAAGAGTTATAAAAATGTATTTTCAAATAAATGAATACAAATTTATGAAAACCTACCTGGCTAAGTTTAAGGTCTTACATTTTTACAAATGAGTACCTATGAATGTAGGTACCTGTACTCCTTTCCCAAAATCCTTCCTGCAACCCTTAACCAGGGAACAATTCTGATCCCCTCCCAGCACACCCTTTTTTTTTTTTAAAAAAAAGGGTATTTTCCCAGACTCTGGCAGTTAAAAAAACACCCTGCTCTTCCACACTTAGTAATATACTTTAATCAAGAAAAAAATATAACAAGTTGGAAGATGCTAAACAAGTAAAATGTAAAGAAACCATTCAGCCCATTTTTAAAACACCTGTATTTGTATGTGGATGCATGTGTACATAAACTCAATTTCCATTAATTCATGTTATCATAAATCCTGAAAATATGCAAATTAATTTCAACTTAAAGACAATTTTAATTTTACAAATAGTTATCTTATATAAGCAAAGTTATTAACAAAGACTACAATTCTCAGACATTTAAAAGCCAAAATAACCGTGATCTTTATTCTCAAGTGTGAAATTTTAACTGTTCTACTCTCACTTCACAGTTATGTGCTAAGTAACAACCAGTAGCACACAATCCGATTCAAAAATTAAAACATTAGCTTGTTGCAGAACTAAATATTAAAACAAAATTCGACAATAATTGACAGCCCCCTTAGATGTTCACACATCTAAAAAAGTATATGTGTACTGGATACATTGGTAAAACATGGGAGCATATAGGATACATAAGGCACAGCTGTTGAAGGCTATCCGCAAAACAGAGGGTAATTACATTCCAGCACATATCAGGAAACATATGAGTGTTAAACATGCGTACTTTTCACAGTGGAATTAAGGCCAAGGACATATCAGGGTGTAACCAGCAACTGACTGTTAGTCTATCAACAACTATAACACTTATTTTCTTAAGCTGAATGCTTATTTTCAAAGCCTCTGTCGTGTTTTTGTTTAAGATCCTGAAGGCCCAAAGCCACGTTAACAAGGTACTATAAATCTGTGATGCTCAAGCCAGCTTGTAATACATCACCCGGTATTTCCGTTTTACACGGAAAAAGGGTATTCGTGAGCAGCACATCCAATGATGCAACCAATAGTCATTAAGCCTGCGGCACATCCAACACCCAGGCAAAACACAAAACCAACGTCTTATGATTCAGGCAGACAAGAACTGCTAACAGCGAGGGGCGACAACCAGCTCCGAGGTCACACAGCGACGTAAGACCACATAAAGAGCGCCTCCCACCCCGGTAAACTCGGCCGCCCTTCCTGCACGACCCTGCGGGGGAGGGCAAGGCTCGGCAGGAAGCGCGATGCGGTTTGGGAACGAGGATGCTCCGTGAACGCTGTCATAGCCCTCCCAACCCCCACCATGCAAGGGTGATGCCAGGCCAGAGCCCTACGCCCCCTCCCTCATGGGAAACCAAGGCATTACCCCCCTTTCCTTGCCGCCAAGCCAAGGCGGCACCCCTCCCTCTCCTTGCCTCCGTCCCCCGCCCGAGGCCGCCGCGAGCAGCCCCAGCGGGAAGCCAGGCAGCCGCTTTCCCCCGCCTCCACCGGGCCAGGCCCCGGCCTTCCGCGGCGGGCGCGGCCGGGGCCTACAGAAGCAGGGTCCCACAGAAGCAGAGCCCCACCGCTCTCACACATCACCGGCAGCCCCCAGCCACCCGTTCCGAGCCGACCGTCCCGGGGGAGGGGTCTGGCGGCGGGCTCGCGCAGAGCCCGCAGCGCCGAGAGGGCCAGCCGGCACGACCGAAGAAGCAGCAGGATACACCCCTTACCTCCTCTCAAACCCACAGCGGCTGCCGCTTCGCCTCTTTTGTTCCTCAGAAATCAAGATGGCGGCGCAGCATAGGGTCGGCCCCCCCAACACCGGCACGCCCCGCCCTCTCGCCCGCCTCTCTATTGGCTCGGCCCGCGCTACCGCGCGCTGATTGGGCGGCCGGCAGTGCCGCTGTTGCCGGGGGGCCGCGGCGGGAGGAGTTGCCGCAGGCGCGGGTGGTGCTCGGATACGCTCTGCAGCCCGACCTACCTCCCAGTAGCCCAGCTTGAGGAAACTGGGCCCCGGGGTCAAGTAGCCCCTTCGTGGCTGCCGGCCGCAGCACACAACTCGTCTCAGCTTTGTGAGGCCCTTGCGAGGCACGACCTCCACCCTTGCGAGGCACGACCTCCACCCTTGCGAGGAGAGAGTAGCTGCCAGAGCTGGCCCTGCGTGCCCTGGCTGATTTGTCACATCGAGCCACCTACCCAGGCACCCTGAGCCTGGTGCTACCCCTGTGTAGGGTGGTTGGGTTTCCACTTCCTGTGCACTTGACACTCTTTAGAGTGACACCTTCTTGACTTGCAGGCCACAGCAGCCACGGACAGGGCTCAACTTCACCTGGGTGTCTGCTTGAAAGCGTTTTATCTGTCCCCGTGTAACACCCACCACTAGTTTGGACGTGGCTGGGATACTTCTGCAGCTTGCCCCGCTAAGGGAGCAGGGGACAAGCAGCTGTCAAGCACTTAAAGCAGAGGAGGCTCATAGGGCCATGTGCCTGAGCTCACTTACTGCTTCTGCATTTCTATCTCTATACCACTAAAAATTTCATTCAGGCATCTGCAGCTGGAAGTCTTAGAGGCTCCCACTCCTCAGCTTTACCCTGAATGACTTCCCAGAGCCTGCAGCCTAATGTTTTAAATGCCATCACAGTTGTCAGGGGTTGTATGAAAGCCTATGAATGTGCCTGTAATGACAGACCCACCATCACTGTAAGGAAAAAAGACTGAATAATGAGATTACTGCAGTTTAAATTACTAAGCAACTGTCTCTCTGACAATTAATTTAGTAACGCCCTAACATTTAGTCACACTAATGAGATAGAACAATTCCACTTAGATACTAATTACTCTGCATTTCATTTAAATAAAGGTCAGAGAGCTAAAAACCACACAAGCCACCACAATTTTGCTGTACAACACACCCAGCAACATGCATTCCTTGTTTCCAGAAGGGACCCAGCCTTTCTGGCCATAGGCTGCTGGGTCAGGGCTGCATACATAGAACACCTCACTCAAACATCCCACCTGCTCCCCACCTGCCCATCCCCATGCGGGACTAGAGCCCTTCTGGGTCTGGAATAGCTCCTTGGCTTGGAGAGTTGAGCTCTGATTCACCAAAGAGGTTCAGGGGGTGAGAGATCTCTGGACTTCTCCTTGTTCTAAAGTCCAAACACAGGCAGTCTTGTGTAAGAAACGTTGCACCCTTTGGTTCTCACCGCTTTAAATATACCTCTCTTGTCCATCAGGCTAGTTGAAGCAAAGCAGGGTTGCCTCTTCAGAGTTTCCTCATATATCTGGCTAGTGCCATCATGATTAACTTAATTGAAAATCTGTTTTCATAGATGTCTCTCACCATCCAAAGCTGTTGTCTTCTCTTCAATATTTAAAAATTTTGTTTTAAATCCAGGTTTCTTTGGGCTGAAGCTGCTCATTAGAGGAGGTCTGTAATTTACTGAAGACACTGGCACTTACTGCTGGAGATAATTGCTATTAGTTTTAATCTCCATTTGCAAGCCCAGAGATAGTCCAGAGGTCACACCTGATTTATATTCCCCAGCCACAGGTAGAGGGGAGCTGAGGTGCTACCCTTTGGGACCATTTCCAAGGGAAAATCCCAGTGAGCGGCTGCATGATTCTTCAGAGGCTGGTAATATTCCCACATGCTCATGGCAGTATTAGATTTCTTCAAGCCTTGCTCCTTGCTGTGCTTCTTTCCGTTCCTCTTAATTAGCAGGGGAGCAGTTCCACGCTATACGAGTCAGCCACCTCCTGCCTCCCCCATGATCAGCTTCTCTGATACAGTTCATGCCTGTAATAAGAAATCAACATTGAGCCTCCCTTGGCAAACCACACTGCCCTTTCCTGCCACACGTCTTGTGGTCACTTCCTAGACTTCCCTCCCTCCATCCCATCAGCTCTAGAAAGACCATCCAGCAAACTGTGCTCCCACACACACAGATGAGGCTGATCCTTTGGCTGCCTCGCACTCCACGTGACCCCTGTACCACTTCTTGAGGACATTTCACCCTGAGCAGTGGCATGACACTGCTGAATAAAAAGACATTTAGCTCCAGCAGTCACTGCAATAGAAATGCTCCTCAACCCTCCTCCTTGCCAGGACAAAGGAGGTGCAACATTTAAGCCAGGGAGGATCTGCTCACACAGGTAGTCAGAAAGATGCCTATTACTCCCACTGCCAAAATAATTTACAAAATAAATAGGCAATAAACTTCCTCCTTTCACAAATACCTCCCCCTCTCTTGTGTGCATATATATATATATATATTTATATGTACATTTAAAAAAAAAAAAGATAGTCAAAAGCGTCAGGCTGGCAGTTTAAAGGAACAAGCACTTCCCATTATTTACAGAACTGTTACAATACATGAAGCAGCAGAGCAAACTTCTCCCTTTTGGGCTCTCAAATCCATAATCCAGAGAAAATACCCTTGAGCATAAAAATCATGCATATTGATTTCTTGGTCTCCCTGATAAGGATCTAGGGATTGATCCTTTTACAGGGAGCAGAGGACTGTTATAAAGTTCCCTAGTTCAATATTATTATTGCCATGATAAGGATGGCAAAATTTCCTTTATATGAAAACTGAGACCCTGAATCAAAAGGTGTAAAGCCCCCAAATCCAGTAACTTCTCACCAAATCAAGCCAGTTTCAACCCAAAAGAGGTTTTTAACTATGTAGTCCTCACCCACAACTTTAATCTTGTTAAAGCATGGTGTGGTCTGTGCTAGTTCAAATAATGCACATGGTTCTGGTTATTATTTACTTGTTTCATCGGACTATGTGTCTGATTCAGGACTCAAAAAGCCAAGCTACTAAAGGAGGACAGCACTTAAAGTAATGAAGTAGCAGGGAAACGTCATACTTTAAAGATGTCTTGCATGGAAATAGATTCCATGTTCTATCCTCAGTCCTCTCAGGATCAAAAATAATAATGATGAGAATGTATCTGGAAGAAGGAGGGTAATGGTCTGGTTTTTTTTGCATGAGAAAGCAGCAAAGTCAGCTGAGTCCCAGCAGCTCAGTTGCCTGCTGGGCAGGTCTGGCCCTTCCCAGGAACTTTCTATTACTCCTGATCAATTACAAATTGATAGAGGAGTCACAAAAATAAAACACAAATGGATTTTGTTTACTTGGATGGAATCTCATCTCTGGGGTTTCTCAAGATCTGCAAAGATGAAGAGCTGACAGCTGCCGCTCCATGAGCCAGGATCGCAAGTGAAGGATCTGTGCTCTTCTGAGAAAGGCTGCGATTAATTAATGGAAAGGTTTTTCTCTGCTCCAAGGTCCTTTTAACTGATCTGTGAAGACCTAGGAACCACAATAAAAAATATCTGTAAGTTAGGGTTTAAGGTTTAGTTTGTTGGCTATGCTTCAGGTGAGTGGGGGCCACATGTGGTCCATTGTGTGCTGAAAATGGGGACATCCAGGCAGGAAAAGGGCTGAATGCCACAGCTCAGATAGCCTGCGCTTGTTTGGTTTCTGCAGAAGTCCTGAACTGACTGTGTGTGCCCATGTCCTGTTGCAGCCTGCTCCCCTGCCTAGGAAAGGTGCAGGAGAGCAATCAGAAAAGACAGCAGCACTAAAGGGCTACCTCTGAGCCAGCAACACATGCAAATGACTTCATAGCCCATCTAGGAGGAACTGTCAGCCTCTTCAGAGAGGAATGACTCTTGACAAACCCATTCCTGGTCATCCCATCTAAGCAAGAAAGCCTGTCTTGGCCACTCAGCCATACTGAGCCCTGAAGACAGTGTCTGTAGGCAGCTAACAGAGAGACAGCTTGGGTTCTTGATAACAGAACAACACTTCTGTGTCCCCTCACTCCACTCCCTTCATCATTCCCATCTGCTGAGGCTGTAACTCTCCTGCAGTGTTCTCTCTTACCTAGTCAACTGCTGCTACAGAAGAATTGCAGTGTTATTGGAGGATAAAACAACGACTTGTCAAAAAGAACCACAAAAAGAATAATACATAGATAGCAAATGCCCAAAGGTTAGGAGAGGCCAGAAGTTTTTTTTCCATACAATCTAAACTTTCCTGCAGGTCAAGGCAGAGCCTTTAAATGCACAAGCAGGACCCCTCCAGGTGTATTCTGATAACATGCAGCCATGGCTACTCTGGCACGCTGGGATCACCCTCATGATCTTCCAGCTCTTCTGGGAAAGTGTACTAGAAATTTCACAGGCTGGTGGGGTGTGTGCTTGGGGCAGCTCACAGCCCTGCTGCGGACTCTGTAGCCAAAGACCCAAACCTGCAGGCTTGGGTCAGGCTCTTGCTCCTGCCTTCCATGCCAGTGCTGCTGTGCTCCATGGGCAAACATCTCAGCTGCAGCACTTTATATTTCCTCTTGCACTTGTAGGCTGTGGCAGCTCTACCCCCAGCGCCTACCCTCCTGCAGCTCTGCTCTCACATTCTCATTTTTCTGAGCCTCTCTCTGGTACTCCTTGGTGAATAAATCCCCCTCCTCCTTTCCCTATCCTGCAGGGCCAGGCAGCAGCACAAGGGTCATTTCAGCAGGCTGGAATAATTATCTCTATTTGTGTTACTATTCTTGAAATGTTTATCATGGTGGTACTTTGGGCCAGACTTCTGTGCCTGGGGTTGCACTTTCCACTCCAGCCTTTGTCCAGGGACCCTCAGTCTTTGTTGGCACACCCAGACCTCACTGCAAAGCAGCTTGCATGCTTGCCCCAAGCTACTGCTCTCTGCCCTCTATACAGTCAAAATTTCTTGCTTTGCCTTCATCAAAACAGCCCCAACACCCCAGCTTTCAAAGAAGAGCACGACTCAGAGCTGAAACTCCTCCAGGGAACATTTTGGGAACTTCCCAAGCCGGGTGATACTGGGGTTTGGCTGGCATCCCACAGTCGCACACCCCACCACACCTATCTGCGTGACACTGCTGAAATGTCACTGGTACTGCTCACCACAGCACAAACTATTTAGAGCAGGGAAAAGCCAGTTCAGATATAAATATAAATAAAAATAAGTTGGCTTGTCCTTCAGCTGCTTTGAACCTGCCACCTCCAGCCTTCGATTTCCATTTTTGCTTCCGCAGCCACTTTGCACAACCTGTTTTTGTCCAGAGATACACCACAAATACTGCTCCTGATACATTTCCATGGGATAAGGGCCAGCTGTAGAAGACCCTTTGGGAGGCAACTGAAGACAAGAGAACATCAGACACTTTAGCTTGGAAGATGCAGACATCCCTCATCAAGCTCCATTAGGTGAAGAACCAGTTGCAGAAAACTTCTTATCCCCATTCAACATATTTAATGCTTGAAAGATTTTGTATCAGTAAGTCAAACAAGAAATAAATGGCTGTCAAAAATAGCTGTTGGGAGGGGACTGTCTGTTTTTCACACATCACAGGGCACCTCTTGTGCAGGAAGGGCTCTTGACACCTTGCTCACCACCATCCATCTTGCTGCAGATGGGCCTGGCACTGTGTGTGATACCTGCTTCATCACAGGAGTCTAGCATGGCTCTGGCCCTTGCCCACCACACCTGCAGTAACTGAACAACCACAGCCTGGTGCTGCAGATGTTCAAACACTAACTCTCTGCTGCAGGAATCAAAGCCTCCCTCCTTTTCTCTTCCACTGTCTGATCTGTTTCTGGAGGTAGTCCCCATTGCCTTCTCATATTATCTCCTGAAGAGGAGTTTGGATGTGGCTTTTCTCCTGTTCCTTCCGTTTTCCTGCTCCACCTGTTAGCTTTCCTTTGAGCAGCCACCTACCAGTCTGCCCCTTACTTCAGCCACCAAGGAGGAGTTCATGCTGTAGAAGTCAGAACATACTCTCATGTATCTTTTAGGTTTGCTGATGAGCCTTTTCATCCCACCTTGAAGAGAAAAACTCTACGAGGTTATTCTATACAAGCAGGTCCATCTCACCTCAGAATAAATCTCTATTAATGGAAGAGCAAAATCCTTCCCTCAATGGAGTCAAACCCACTGAGGAGCTGACAGTGCTCATGGCAGGGCCTGTGGTACTGCAGGGCAGGCTGGCAGTGGCTGCGAGCTCCAGAGCTCCAAGACTTGGACCCATGGCCATGCAGGGAAGTTCAAATCTGTGTGATGGGCATCATGGAGGAATAGGCTCAGGTATTGCAGATTTTATATTTCATTGAGGACTTCCTGAGCCGATTGCTCCCCTCAATAACAGACCTGTCCTCTACCAAGACATGCTGTAACATGCATGTTTGTGGCTGAGACCTCCACTCTCCTGGCACTTGCTGCAGGCTCTCCGTCCTGCCCACCACCCACCTAGAGTTTTCACCTCAAATTTTCCATGGCTAAAGGTGCAAAAAAGAACCACATGAGATTTGGGAAGTATGGGAATGAGCAGTGCTCTCTCCCAGCTGGGATGAACATGCTCCATCGGGTCTTGCAGGGTGCCAGCAGCAGCAAGCACCCCTGCCACATTGCCCCTGGAGCACCAGTGCTCTGGCCAATGTCGAGAGGAAGGGCTGAATCAGCATTTACTGGGAATGTAATAAAATGAATTCTTTTGCATTCAGTGCTCCCTTCCATCCTTTCCCTGCAGTTTCTCCTGCTGCTTCAGGGACTCTTCCCTGGGATATTTTTAGTGCCAAGTGACATCATTGCCAGCTTCTGCTGCTTTGAAACAGGCACTGGCTGTGAACATCCAGGCATCAGCAACTGTGAGCCACAGGGCTGTAAGGACAGAAATTTTATCACTCAGACAGATTGTGACCAGTCTGCACTTGCAGAACAGAGCATGGTTTGAGAGAGCAAACAGGGAGCACCTCAATTATGCTGGTGCCCAATGAAGAGGGGGCCCTGCTGCAAAGGCCTCCACTTTCCCCAGGACTGGGGATGCCCTCCAGCAGCACTGCCATTGCCTGGCTGTGCAATACCAAGCAAGCTAATTAATCCTCTGTGCTTCTCCTCTTTCCAAAGAGAGAATTTATCCTGACCTATTTCCTACAGAGAAATTTGCAAAGGGCTTCAATGTCCATGATGAGCAAGTGGCACTGAAAGCACTAATTATGCTGGCTCTTCCCAGTACCCAGACCATTGCAGAGCTGAATGGGCAGACAGCCAAATCAGACCTTCACCACTCTGGAGCAAGTAACAGAGAACGCAACACACTGCAGAGAGATCAGGATGTCCAGGCTGGCAACTGGCTCTTGCTTTTGGGCAAGACTGACTCACGTGCTGAGCAGCCACATGGAAGGGTGGCTCAGGAAGTGAAGTGGCATAAACAGCCACCTGGCAAGAAGGAAGGTTTACTTTGTACCTCTTTCCAAAGATACTGTGCATTGGGCATAGGGGTCCTGGCAGCCTCTGAGTGGAGAGCTATAGGCAACTAGCTCAGGGACAGTGATGCAGCTGAGACAGAGGGGAGATGCAGGGGATCTCCACAGGGAGCCTTCCACATGCCTGACATATTCTGAGGTTGCAAATGCTTTTCATGTCTCCTCAGGCATGGTGTTGCTGTCACTGTTTGTACCAGAACTTCTGAAACCCTTCAAGGGCTGCCTGAGCCTTGGCAAGCTTTAGCCTCTCTCCTCCCCACCTCTCCATTTCTGAACCTTCCTGGTACATAAAGCTATAGAAAATGGTGCAGGAACCATTAGAAGAAATGAGGAAATAGGGGGATTCAAGCTGGACAAGCACCCTTCCCCAGCAGCATCCTGGCCCCATAGCCCCTCTCTGCCCTCCCCGCTGCATCCCAGACAGGCAAAATCCTTCTCCTAGAAGACTGCCAGAACAAGGGCCTAAGCTCTTAAAGAGGAATTTCTGAGTTAAATTCCTTCCTCCCAAGTCATTTGCAGAAGGGAACAGCATGTGCTCCCAGCACAGAGATGACGTCTTGCTGGACTCTTGCCTCTCCTTGGCTGCCTGTCACCAAGGGGCTGAGGCTCTCCCAGTGAGAGAGAGGAAGTGTTTGGCCGATGGCAGAGGACAGAAGGATGTATTCACCGTGCTCCTATTTGGGGAAGAGCTGACAGGGGGTGCACTGCCAGTGACATAGGGCAAACACCTCACCACACCTCACTCTTGCATCCCCTGGAGGGAAGAGGTTGCAGAAAGTCACCAGAGAGCTGCAAAGATCCCCTCCATCCCCAAAGAAAAAGGAGTAGCAGAGTTATGCTGCAGATCATATGTGAGCCCAGCATAAAGCAGTTATTAGTGAGGGCTCAATAACCAAACTCAGGACTAAGCAGAAGGTCCAAAGCTTTATCTGGTGTCAGTGGCCACAGCTGCATGGAGGCCACAAGCCCTAAACCAATTCATCCTCAAGTTCTCAGCAGAAATTGAATAATGAAGCAGGAACAGTGAAAGAGTTAAGGCAGCTCAAGAAAGCTGTTAATTTTGTATTTGTATTGAGCTGCTTAAAAAGTAAACATTGTGTAAGGCCAGGCCTGCCAGCAGCTGTCACTGACCTCAAAATCAAAGATGTTCTAGACTGATCTAAAGTAGGGCAGGCTCACAAGCAGAGTGGGACAGCAGCTGCCCTAGAGATGGGAAAAGCATGAGCTGCAGATGGCACAGAGCAAAGGCTGCTGCCCCCCTTCCGAGGCCAAACCTATCAGCGGGGTCACAGAGCTGGTGAAGTTAGCTGAAAAATTATTCCAGATAACTCTCTCTCATCTCAGAGATAAGGCAAATGCTGCCCTGATCTAGGCAATCTGTGTAGGGATTATTAAACCAAACTGTATCTAGGCCAAGGTTAAAGGAAGAGCCTGAAAAATCCTCCTGGCTGCAGCATTTTGGTTCCCTCATGACAGACAGCTTGGCTCCCTGCTGCAGGGATGCACAAGGCTGGTGGCGAGTACATGTGCCATGAGCTACGGGGAGCTGACAGGACTCGCACTGGGATTCACCACCTTGAAAGGCAGCAAGAGTCACTTCCTGCTTGCTTGTGATGCCCACAGAGCACCTCTGCTGACAGCTGGCATGTGGGGATATGATTAGTGCTGCTCAGTAAGGGTTGCAGCCCCTTGGGAGCAGCTCCAGCCCTGCTTGACCCTTCGAGAGTCACAAATCATACATCTCTACTTGGGCAGCTTCAAGGCAGTCTCACTGCTGAGTTGTCCCAGGGGTGATGGGAAACATGCTCAGTCTCTTTCATCCTTTATTTTAGGTGAACAGAGAAGTTCTTCAAAATATGTTTTTTTGTGTGTCTTTCATTTTGCTGCCTTACTTATCACTGAGGGCTTTAGAAATTCAGAAACTGGGACATACCTTTGCCTTGGTCTTTACTTTTATGGCCAGCTACCAGGAGACCCAGGTCTCCAAGACCACAGAGGAATTCTGGAGGGAGGAAGTTCTTTCCTCAGTTGAAGAGGCTTGGGTTAGTGAC
>JANHGL010005430.1:0-27800 GCA_024611195.1 Ceyx melanurus | reverse complement strand
AGCCCCCCTGCAGTGAGCAGGGACACCCTCAACTAGCCCAGGCTGCTCAGAGCCTTGGCCAACCTCACCTTGAATATTACCAGGGATGGGGCCTCAGCCACCTCCCTGGGGAGCCTGTGCCACTGATCCACCACCCTCAAGATGGGAACCTTCGCAGGCAGAGCCTGACAGAGCTTTTGGTCCACAAGCCCCAAACAGAAATGTTCCTATTTTCAGCTCCAAGCTGAATATACAATCTTAGTCCAAGGGCAATTATTCCTTGTTTACAATTTGAAGAGAAGGGAAACAAAGGCCTTATTATTTTGCCTTGGGATGCAAATAACACGCATGTCTTTCCCAGTGGTATTTTCCACACCGTAATGTCCCAGACAGAACCCGAGAAGGGAAATGTTGCAGAGGTTAAGGCAGATTAATGACTTCCGTGATCTTAGAACAAAGAATAACACGATATACTTATTTACGTTTAAAATGAAGTTGCCCAGACAAATGATGGAGCTTTCCCCTCAATTAACTCAATTATTGTATCTTTGAGATCTTATCGTGCTGCTTTCTGAAGAGGGAGGAAGTGACGCTGTCCTGCCTGCATGGCAGTGACTGTGAGGGAGGACAGCTTGACACTGCTGTGGGGACAACCTGCCTCACAGCAACCTCACACAGCACCCACCTCCTCCAGGCTGGGGGGGGAAGGAGGGAAATGACTTCTGCAGCTGAAGCCAAACTGAAAATGCATTCTAAGCTGCAATCGATGCCAAAATTGTGGTGGATATTGTGGAAATGAGTTAGAAGTTGCCTAATTGCTTGCCAGTCAGGTGGCAAACCCCACCTTTTGATGCTGCTAGTT
Organism: Ceyx melanurus; assembly: GCA_024611195.1. Taxonomy (NCBI): domain Eukaryota; kingdom Metazoa; phylum Chordata; class Aves; order Coraciiformes; family Alcedinidae; genus Ceyx; species Ceyx melanurus. The sequence continues at coordinate 26,959 of JANHGL010005430.1, read as the reverse complement.
CCAGTTAATAGAAAGACATGATTAAAATAGAATGGCCAAGTAAAAGATGGGAGTATTCAGCCTTGAAATTCAGAGTTGGCACTGCAAATTCAGGAAGGCATCTCTTGCCACCAGCTAAAGGCTGGGTGCAGGTTTCCAGTGTGGAGCAGCTGCCTGAAGCTTGTGTGTTCTCAAACTGAACAGGTTGCTCTGGCTCGTGGAGGGGAAGGAGGTGGCTACACAGGATGTTAACTGGGGAATGTCCCTCCCCTCCTGCATCTGCCAGGGTGCTAATTACAAGCCAGTGTATCCATGGTGGCTGCTGGTGGGAGTGATGGGGCAGGGAAAGACAGCAAGAATCCACCATCCTACCAGAGTGCCGAAGAGCTGAGAAGCCCTGCTCGTCCTCCCAGCCCCACGTGGGCTCACTCTCATTCAGTGATGCCTGGAAAGGAGGTGCTTCATTGTGCCAGGCCACGTCTGAGCTGTTGGGGGAAAGGGAGATGGTCAATATTCCTCCTGGAGCCAGCAGAAAGCAGGGTCACTATCAACCCATCCTCTGGGTGCAACGGGACTGCACGTCTTGGGGATGTTAAACACAAGGGGTCACTTTGCAGGATGAACAGGTTGAGTGTTGTCACAGTGGGTCATGAATCCATAAATATATAAATGTCTCCAGGGTGATAAAAAGCAAAAAAAAAGAAACCTGTAAGCTCTGATATTATGAAAATGAGCTGCCTTTTAGAAGTTCGAACTTGACTACACAGTCAATGGAAGCTGAGTTACCAACAGCAACAATATTCAGTTTTTGTCTCCTCTTATGATGTCCCAGAGATCCATAGTTTGCTTGTGGAAGTGAACCTGTGAAGCTTGTGGAAAACAGCTGGTACTTTAACATCAGCACTGAGAGCCAATAATCCAACATCCCCAGTGCCCTGCACTCACCCGAGTGAACTGCACCCTCAACCCCTCCTCTATCCCGTTTCTGATGGTACCAAACCCCAAAAACAGAGACCGTGGGTTAAGGTGGGACGGGAGGGGGTGCGGGGGACTCACCTGCTGCTGAGGCAGTCGCCCGTGAGGGGGTCACAGCTGCGGGCGCAGTCGCAGGGCTGGCAGCCGTAGGGCCCGAAGCCCCAGTAGCCCGGCAGGCAGCGGTCGCAGCGGGGCCCGGCCACGCCGGCTCTGCAGGGGCAGTCGCCGGTGCTGGGGTCACAGAAGGTGCGGGTGCCCAGGGGTAGCACGGCCGAGCCCAGGGGGTGGCAGGAGCAAGCTGTGGGGACACGGGAGAGACCATAGAATCATAGAATAGTAAGGGTTGGAAGGGACCTAGAAGATCATCTAGTCCGACCCCCCTGCCTGAGCAGGGGCACCTAGACCAAGTCAGGGCGGCATCAGGGGAGGTGCCTGTGAAAATGCTGCCCTGCCCAGGGACAGTGATGCTTCTGGGCTTTGGAAACTTTGATTTTTCTGAGGCATGTTGATTAGTCAGCCTACCCTGGTTTTGCATCATGCTTTACCAAACAGGCCTTTATGACTTCTCTTAGAGCATCTGGACTGCAACCCAGCCAAGTACCCAGGGATGTGGCTGGCTCAGGGATGTTTTAGCAGCTGTGGGTGCTTCACTGCAAAAATGAATCAGACCATAATTGCTTTCTAAAGTACTAACAACTGTCTTGCATCAAGGAGATTATAAAAAAATCCTCATAATGGTCAAAGTGATTAAAGTGGAGGTTGAGGAAGAAGTACCTCTCTGTCTGATTTGCTTTCAAAGCCATCATTTGATCATCATGAGGACACCAACAGCTCAGAGGTATGATTTTGCATATACTCCTGGACACAGGTTTGCAGAGTGAGTGTCAGAAACAACAATTTGCATAAAATTTGCAATTCATTTGCATAAAAATTGTATTTCCAGATAAAACTTCATTTGGAGGGAAAATTTTCACCGAATTCTAATATGAATATTTTTATTTTGTAACTGAGAAAGCAATAAGCAGAAAGGCCACTTCATGCAACACAAATCTTTCTCTTAAAATACTTGTTACTGCACACATATATTTATTATTGCTCTGCTAGCATTTTTGTGGTTTCAGGGATTTGAAATACCTGCAGTCTCATTTCAAAATATTAAAGCATAGATTAATACTAGCAGTTAACTTAGAGGCATCTATGATTCCAAAACCTTTGCCAAAGGAATCCCCAAATTTTCCCCACCCTTTTTATTCCCAAACAAATATAATTATATCAAATTAAAAGATTAGAAAGCCTCTCCACAGACTGCACAACTAGCTGCAGGCAGTGAACTCTGGTACCTTTAATAGCATAGTTTTCAGCAGCACTCAGTGAGACTTGCATACCTTTCTCCAGAAGCCTGTGAAGTGTTATACCTGACACATGTAGCCAAATGCTCTCTTTCCCTGCTAGATGTGGTGGATATTTCTGGCATTCCTCAGCCCCTTCAGGGGAAATATCAAGCACTTAAAGCTCTTCTATTCTCCTTCAGTCAGTAAGCTAAACCCACTACTCAGAGTGAGATTTGGTCCTGTTGTGGTTGAGTTTCAGTTGAGTTTTACACCAAAGCTATTTGGGTTGGATCTTTTAATGTTTTAGACAATGATATTGCACTTTTTTTTTTTTTTTTCTGATGGAAAATTTAATGGCAACACCACGGTGAAGCAAGCAGATTAAATTTACAACGTTATGAAAAATACAGAAGCAAGCTCATAGGTGACTAAAACAGCAACTAAAAATGAGAATGGAGCTGCAAAGAGATGTGTTGTAAAGGTTGGTCATTTCTACAAGGGTTGTGCACCCACCTCTGCAGACCCCATCCCTCCTGGCTACTCCTCTATGAGCAACTAAAGCACCCACCTTGGTTTTTCTTTGACAGCTGGCAAATGGAAGGGAATTGGGGGGTTGGACTAGATGATCTTCTAGGTCCCTTCCAGCCCCTAATTTCTGTGAATTTCTGTGAAGTGGAAGCTTTTGGGTGTTGCATTTTGGGTGGCAGCCCAAGAAGACACTAAGCTGGATGCTTTGGGTGGCAAATTCACAACACAGTAAATGTTTGTGATGTGTTGTGGTGAGGAACATGCTGAGCAATGCAGAGACATGAAGTGCAGCCCATAACTATGCACTGAGTGTGGAAAGGAGACTCTCGAGCTCCAATGTGAGTGTGTTGTACCAGCTTTGATTGGGATTGAAACCCAGTGAAAAGGACTCCAAGAAGAGACAAATTTCCCCACCCTGGATTGGTGATAGTGTTGTGGTTTCTTCAGCTGACAGCTAACCTTTGGAAATGACAAATATTTACCCTCAAAAAAAAACAAACCACCCTACAGTTGAAAAGCAAAAGTAAACTTGGCAATTATAAAACTCCATTTATTGTCTGCAATTATACTGGAGCTGAGGTTTAAAAATTCATGAGGGATGTAAAGAAAAGGGCCGAAAGGTATGGAGAGGGGGGGGATGGAGTCATCAGATTGCAGTTTGAAATGGCAGGACGTCTTGTTTTATCTGGTACACACCTACTCCTGAACAAATATATACACTCTTCATCTACAAGAATCTTTAAAGTATTCTTAAAGATTATGGCTTAACAACTCCTTTATTTACTTTGACCTTGGTATTTGAAAACTTTCGGTGCTACCTCGTGGTTGAGCAATAACGGTGCCTCGAGCCAGAAGCAAGCAGGCAACACTGTGGCCTTCTCAGGGGGCATAACAGGGCACTACCCACGTCCCTTGTTACTGCAGACCATGGCACAGTCCTTGGAAAAGTGCCAGGCATAGGCTGTAATCAGTCTTATATAATTTAATTTAACAGTCATTAGTCATTTGCTGCAGCACTGCAAGCTGCTGGGCTCCACTGTGAGATGCTGGGTGCAGGGAGCTGCAGGAGACCAGAAGGGAAACTGGGAAGGGGTCTTAGGGAGGAAAGGTTTGGGAAGTTAGGGTTTGAAATGTCCAGGGAGAAACAGTCTGTGTGTTTGGAGCAGTAGAGTCTCTGAAAAGAAAGCAGCTGGGTGCTATCTATATTCCTGTGAAACTCAGTTTCCACTGGGGGAAGTTGTTTCCCTGGGATGCTTCATGCTCTGTAACTCATAGATACCAAAAAAAAAGGTAAGAAGTACCCAAAAGAAAAAAAGTAGATGTACTTAATATACTTAATGCAGAAGATAAATGCATTTTTTCACTGTACTCAAGGCTATCTTACAATTCTTATCAAATCCCTGTTACCTTTGGCCTTTAAATACCAGAGTTCATGAACAGATAGTGGTCCAGAAAGAGGTTGGATTGTTGGATTAAGGAGTAAGAGAAACAAATGTAGAGTCTTTATGTCAGGCATCCTTTTTAAAAAAAACTGTGGAAAGTGAAATGCCATGAGCTGGTGATTTAGAGATGAATGCAGAAAGCTGAGAGGACTGAGCACCAGTGCACAGCAACAAAAATACCCATTAATCTTCTCATCTCCACATATCCTGCCCAGAAGCTCTGGGAGAATCTTTCTAATCAAGTCTCCTGGGATTTAACTAACTTATAGCTAATGATCTAACTTATAGCTAATGATGTGATGTAATTCCTGACTTCATTAGCACTGGTCTGACTTGCACATGGGCACATGCCTGCTGTTGGCAGCCTTCCCTCAGAGCCTGTTTTCAGATGTTCCAAGATCTCTGTTTCCATCTGGAGAACTCCATGCTGGCCAGCCCAGGAGGTGCCATTTGACCCTCCAGACATCCACAGGATTCAGACTGGGTGTTTTGGCACCAGAAAAACTCCACAATGGGTCCCTTGTGAAACTCCATCTCCTTGATGGGCTGTATGAGATGTCACAGGAGATGGTGGCTACTTTTACCACCTCCAAGGTGAAGGGCACTTTATTTTTAGGTATCCAGAAGTCTGCACTCAAATCAGTGCCAAAGCCTGGCTTCAATGGCCTTGGAAAAGTGTGTGCTCTTCCCTGATGGGAACTGGCATTTAAAGAGCATCAGGAATTACAGTCCTAGAATCAGGCAGCACAAGCCCAGCAAACAGACATTTTGGAGCTTGAGGGTCTCCAACAGAATTTATTTCAGTCTTTTGTCCTATCTGCCAGGAGTCAATTAATCCAATTGTTGTTTTTGTTAATCAGCAAGGCTGAGTCCACATGTTAGGGAAAAAACCCTCAAGCCCCTACAAGTCTAAGTGCAAGATTTAAACCTCTTTTTCTTTCACTGGTGAGGCTCCAAAGCAAAAGTTTGTTGCCTGAGTTCTAGCAGTAATTAGAGGAAAGTATCTGGTGTTTCAGAGAAGGAGCCTTTGAACCTTGATGTACACAAGTAGGTAAAAGAACCCTAAAAAGTCATTCCCTGTTTAAAAACCAAATTTGTTTACATACTACAGCAGTGAAATAATTATTTACACAAGAAATGGAGAACTGTGGTCAATTTTGTTTTCATAAAGAGAATTAGGGTCGTAAAACAGGCTGTTCAGCTGGTGCTGCTTTTCCTTGCAGAAAGCGAAAGGTGGAGAAAAGGATGAATTCCTCAAAAGGATGAAGCATCCTCAGACAAAAGTGAAACCACACACCCCCTCCCCACTTGGGGTGCAGTTCCCCAACCCAGAAGAGCTTAAATTCATTTTGGTGCAGGTACTCCTCCTTTGGAGGAGGGACACATGCTCAGTGTCCCTTCAAACGACAGAAACAGCGTCAGTTGGATTTTTTTTCTGCCACCCATGAAGGTCCTTCTCCAGATTTGGGTCAGCAAGGAGAAATCTGGTGAAGCCAGGGCAGAGAACATGCCTGCACCCTATATTTAGCTGACCACTGCAATGTGCTCAGTGCTGTTTGGGGATCCGGAGTCCCCCACAGTGAGTCACCATCCTCACAGTGGTCCCTAGGGAATGTGGTTTGTGGATCACTGCTGTTGTTTGGGAAATATTTAATTTCACATATGGCCAAGTCATTGCCTTTGGCCTGGTCTCCTCGGTGTCACACCTTCTGAAATATCACTTAACTTGTGTTCCCATCTCCTCCTCCTCCTCACCCACCTGCTGCTGCTGCCACGAACACGCACTGGTGGGCGATGCTATTTATCAGCTGCACCCCTGCTGGCAGAGGCCCCCCACTTCTGAGCTTGTGGCAATAGCCAAACAAGGAGAACATGCAAACATGATGCAGCTTTTGCCCTCCAAAAATAGCAGGAGCAAGCCAGTGAGTCACGTCTTCTACCCTGCCCCCAGGCTACAGTGATCCTGAGGATAGAGTCCTCAACTTGCAAACCACACCGTTGCTTTTTGCAACCAGCATCCAAAAGGGGGATTCGAAGAGCTCCCCGCCCTTCATCGAAGCCAGAAGGGGAGGAGCAGGAGGATTTCGCCTTCCCTTTGGCACTCCAGAAGCCAAAGAAGACTGGTGGAAGGTGACTTACGTTTGCAGGCGTCCGGGGCGGAGAAGGGCTTCCGGAGGTCTCGGTAGAAGCCCGGCTTGCAGCGCTGGCAGTGCTGCCCCTCCGTGTTGTGCTGACAGTTGTCGCAGATGCCACCGCTGCGATTGCCCGATGCCAGCCAGGCAGCCAGGTCAAAGTGACAGGCGTCGGCATGCCCGTTACACTTGCACGCTGAGACAGAGCCAGAGGGAACAGAAAAGACTCATTAAGGGTGTAAAAGGTGTTGATTTATAGGGAAGAGGCACAAAAACTCACGCCGTGCTTTGGGAGACCTGCCCTAGGAACCTGTTACTCATTCAAATGCTTGAAGCATCATCACTTTCAACATATTTCCAGTATAGGTTTCCCAGTACAAAGACAGTGAGTCTTTGACCACATCCACTAGTTCTGCTGGGACAGAATTCTACCCTCTCAGCAGTGCCCTGCACAGCATCAGCCGTGTGAGAGCTGTCAGGATGCTCCTTGCATCCAACAGAGGAAAAAGGCAGATGGAAGGGAGGAGAGAGGGTAGGCATCTCCCTTTCCCTGTGCTGGCAGTGGAGGAAGCCTGAATGCCCACACACCTGAAGTCAGGGGCCAAATGAGAACTATTCCAACCCCGCTCATCAAAAGCTGCTGGTGGGAACAGGAATGCACTGTCATTCCTGTGGAGAAGATCCATACTGTGGTGAGCGTGACCACAGCCCACATAGGCAGTTGAAGTGCTGATAGCAGCATAGCCATGTCAGGATGGTATTCAGCATGCCTGCAAACCTTGTTGGTCAACCCTCAGTGCCCTTCTGGCTAGACCCCAGCAGGCTGCAGTCTGCCCAGAGCAGATGACTGTATCTCAAGGAGGTCTGCTTGGGTGCCACAGAAGGGCAAAAAATGAACAGACAACAGGATTGTGTGGTGATTTGCAAGTGAGGGCCTGTGCAAAGAGGGCTGCCCTCACAAACATGTGGTGGGTGCCAGGAAGGAGCTGGGTATAGGCTCTTAATTTGCTGAGCTGCTTCATAAGCACCTGCCCACAACCCCAGTATCCACTGCCTCTGGGAACAGAGGTGAAAGGCACACAAGGACAAAGCGTTTAGCTCTGGCAGAGGCTCTGGAGACCCATTCCTGGCTGGCTACTTACACTGGCACTCTTTGGGGGCTCCGGTTTTGCCATCAGCAGCCTGCCAAGGCTGGTCGTTGTAGAGTGGGGCACAGTGCTGGCAGTGGGACCCCGCTGTGTTGTGCTTGCACATGCATTTCCCATGGACCTAGGAGGGCAAAGAGAGAAAGGATCACCCACAGCAAAGCTCGGAGTCTCCAGGACATGAAAATGCCCATGTAGAGGAGATACTGTGCCAGCTAGGCACTATTACATAGACTAGAAGGAGGGCTGGCATGGTGTCTGCCTTGTTGTCCAGTTCAGTCATGGATGTTTGCCTTCTGTGGTTAAACTTCCAGTTAGTATTTGTGGATCTTCACATGATAATATTGTATAATCACACTGTATCTAAAAGGACCTTAAGCAGGGAGTTTCCAACTGCAGCATGAACTTCCAGAAGAGATTAAAAACCCCCACAATATTCAAAGCATCCCTGGGAAGCACTGCAAAACTTTCACTTTTTCTCCCTCCAAACCTTTTCGTTAGTGCAGAAATAGCACCCACAACCTCAGCACCCAGCTCTGTGTGCCCAGCCATCACCAACACAAAATGAAACACAGACATCTACTCATTCTAGGCAGAACTCGTGCCCCACAAAGGAAGAACTGAGGACAGCAGGAGGACCACGAGTGACTATACTTGGGTATGTTCATGACAGATAGCTAATTTAACAGCTAGACAGCCCAGTGCAAGGGGGGTAATTAGAGATGAAAAGCCAGCATAGCATGCTTGGTGCCAGCTGCCCTGTCAGCCTCTGGCATTACTCACACTGTTGGCAAATGCAAAGAAAACAGGACGTAGCCAGAGGGCAAGAGCAGCCCAGCAGCCCCTAGAAGCAATGAAATCAAGCTCTAAACAGCGTGACTCTGCTGGCAAGGCTGAAGGCCCTGCCTCTTCCCCTGGAGTGTGGCAGGCAGCTACCAACCATAGCTATTTTAGTGGCTGCCTGTGCCTGCAGCTTTGCTCTGCTCGGTGTTTTGCTTTGAAATGCAGTTTTACCAAAGGTTTTGCAGCTGCAAGTCTCTCCAGGTGCCTGATGCATGGCCAGGCTGCAGGCAACCTGTGTTTGCTGCAACAGAAACCAAGTGATGCCTCACCACCCTGGTGCCCCTTCCTTCACCAGCTGCAAGGAAAATGATGGAGAAAGGAAGGCAATATACTGAGAATGATTCTGCTGCTCAGTACTGAGGCAGAGATCTCAGCCTGCCCTGGATCTGGGGAGCTGTACCAGCTGGTGGCTGCTTTGGGCACACAGGGCAGTTGGGGTGCCTGGTGGTGATCCAACCTGGAGCTGGGGCATGGCTGTAACTGCTGCTGGACATGCTGCCTTCTCTGCTTAAGTTGTGGTTTTACAAGTGTGCTGTTCCTAGCTGTGTGACTGGCTGCTGGGACCTGCCATGTGAAAAACCTGAGCAGTAAACACAGCAGAAGAGGACCTTGAGCATGTTGTAAACAGTGTCTGCTTGTTATGTAGCTGCACACACACACACACACACACACACACCACACACACACACCACACACATTCCTGGCTAATAATGACTCTCAGGATTGTTTTCTTTTTAATAAACAATACATGTCAGCTGCTGTGTCACAGGCATCAGGTGTAACCAGTACAGATAAAACTTCAAAACAGACCTTACAGGTCTTTAAAAGACCTTTTGGCAACAATGCAAAGAGCAAAATCTTTCAAAAGCTTCTCAAGGAATCCTTTCTTGCCTGATTAAAATGCCTGGATCATCCAAGCATTTCTGAAAGCCACGTTGCCAAAACTGGGGAAGGTGGGTGAAAATAAACCAGAAGAGGACAAGTATCCCAAGAACCTGATTCTCTTTCAGTAGCATTGTAATGGTTACCCCCCAAAAATCTGCTTTAAAAATCTCCCCATCCTAGCTTCACCCCATTAAAGAAATTATTTGTTTTTTCTTCATAATAATTCCATCATGAACAGAAAAGATTTTTATGCATTGGAAAGAACAATAGGTGTATAACAGCAAGATTTTGCTTACAGCCCATAGGTATTTTTTTTAGTTATAAAGAAATATGGTGATAGCTGAAAACAAAAGAAAGATGGGGTGGGAAGAAGGGGTAATGGAAGGAAAAGAGAAGTGGTGGCAAAGCAGCCAACAGACTGTCTACACTGGGCAAAATTAATGCCTGGAAGAGCTGTAGGAGGGCCAGACTCAAGAATGCCCTGCCCTGTAAATTCTTCATCATGTCACAGAGCAGCTGGGAGCTGGGGCTGAGAAACCAGCCCAGAAGCATTGTTGGGGCCTGTGGTGGAGAAGGGAAATGATGCACCCGGCCCTGGGGACCTCTCTGGCATCTCAGCACCTTTCTGAAGGCAGAATGTGACCCTCCCAACCTTCCAGGGAAAGAGGAGATTTTTTTTCCTCCCTTTTCATTCACTTCAATTTACATGTGAGTGTAAGGCATGCCCACTGGGGTCATTCTGGAGCATCACTAAATACACAAACACAATCCCCAGTAGGCCTCACCCCCTTGAGCGTTCACAGGCCTCTCGACTCATTTAAGCAGCAAAACCTTCTCATAGCATTTTTCATCTTGTCAGGGGGGGTGTTTAAATCCCAGTTCACTTTCACACTGTTTCCCTTCTTATCCTGACAGTCCCGTGGCAGTGTCAGTCATTAGAGGGCACAAAGCAAACAGTGTTACCAAAGCTGACTTCTGCAAGATAAACGAGGGACTGATTTCTCCCCACAAAGAGTTGCTAGGACGTGCTTCCTTCCACAGCCTTTTGTTGCTGAATTAGAACCTTCCAGTGCTTCCTTTCAGATGGCAAATACACAGGGGTTTTCTTTTAGTCCAGTCCCCTCTGTTTATTTATCATGGTCCAAAGTGGTGGGGAGTGAGAAAGAAATACTTGCATCGGGGGGGAAAAATGTTTTGTCACCTGTTATGGGTTGATTTCTATTGTAAGAGTTCACCCACTAGATTTTAGTGGATATATTATATCCAACGTAAATGCAAGCTAAAACAAAATCAACATCCTGAAGAACTAATAGTGCAAATAAGCTAAATAGCTGGGAGGGGCAACTTAACAGAGTTTCTTTCTTGGAACAGCGAAAATAGTATTTTTTTCTATTTTTAATTGCTGATTTTTTTAGTTACTTGCGTGGAAAATGGGCATGGTATCAGCCTAAGGGAAAATTACAGCACTCACACTGAGTCTAAGGGATAGCTTTTAAACTGCCTTGTGCTCGAGTCCCTGTGCCAATTTCAGAACCAAAAAAAGCCTAGTGGCTGCTGTCAGCACGCGGGGAGGTAATTCTTTATCAAAGCACCAGACAAGCAAATTTATGCATGAGAAAATTCTCATATCCTATCTTGTTCTTGTGAAAGAATACAAAGCTTGTTGTCCCGGGTGTGGGGGCTGTCTGCTGGGGTTGGGTTTTTTTTAATTCCTTGTACAATAGGCTTCTGTCAGTGCTGCTGGAGAAGACCTTCAGCATCTTTTGGTGTCAGTAGCACGAGAACAATTTATAACAGCCACTCAGCTGGCCACATGGGAAGGGGGAGGAATACTCACCCTGCCCAAATATACAGAAGTGCTTTAGCAGGGTAGCTGGAGATCCCAAGCATCACTCCACCCCTTCATCACTATGGAAGGAGCCTGGAGAGATTTATCTGGCTACGTTGGATACATCAAGCACACACCTAAGATTAGGTGAGGTGTATGTGGGGTTTGGTACCTACCTGTCTGTCAGGCAGCTGCCACAAATCAGGTTCAGATGCATTTACTGAAACTGGTTTGTCTCTTCAGCCCAGACCTCCTGGAAATTTTCCTGACTGGATGAGGATAGAGAAACAAATCTCTCCCCTTAGGTTCTGGCCACTGGTTTTTGCTGTTGTAGTTAATATGAAATATAATTTTCTCATGGTGAATGTTTGGACTCTGTAAAGTCCACTCTTGCTTCCTAGCTTCTGCTGTCCTTGGTTTTACAGTGAAGGTTCTGCTAAAATCCAGTGTGGATACAGCTACGTAAAGACTAGACTGAAATCTCCACCTCACATTTGAAAGACTGTAATTCTTAAAAATGATCTTTTATGTGACTTTTTTAGGTGAAAGGTACAAAAATGCTCCCTCTCTGAAATCCAGCTCTCTTTTCTGAAGTTCCTCTGGCTTCTCCTAGATAAGCAGCCACAGAGTCCACAACCTTTTATCCCTTTTCTGTTCATTCACACACACGTGTGTCTTGCTACCACCTTGAAAACAATCCTCTCTTCTCATCTGGAAGCAATTCACTGGAAAACCTCACCCTGGTGTGCACGAGTGGGGTGCCCCCGGGGACTCTGATGAATCTCAGCACCCTGGCACCAGGAGCCTGGCACAAACCGGGCTCAGCCCCACTCCTAGGATGGAAAAAAGTGGGATTGGGACAGGAAACCCCACTCCCTGACCCTCCCTGCAAGCCATGGGGCTACGTCACCCCTGCAGTGGCCCATCCCTTGTGGGGCATGCAGAGTGAGCTGGATGGCACAGTGAGGTGAGTCAGCCTCACTGCACAGACGTCACCTTTGGGACTCCTGCCACATATGTATTTATAACTGGAGTTGAATTTCCAGTTCAGGGGCTTGTTGCTATTTTTTCTTGCTTTGGCTTTCAGTGTTATTTTGGCACTTGATGCCACAGCACCACCTGTTACCTGTGCTCTGTGCTTTCCATAGGTAACAGTTGTGCCGGAAGGAGATTTGGCTGCAGGCTCCAGTACAACCCTCAGTGCTGCAACTCTATCCTACCAAAATAATCCCAAGCAAACAGCTTCTTTCCAAGACTTTTGCTCAGGGAATATCCGTGGAAAGCAGAGCAGTGCTACTCAAAACAGCCTCATCTAGTGCTGCATGCTTTCAAATGTGTGTATTTTCAGCATGTTGCAAGACTAGCTCTATTAGATTGGATATCAGGAAGAAGTTCTTTACCTTGAGGGTGGAATAGTTGCACTATAGAATCCCTGGAGCTATTCCAGGTGAGGTTGGCCAAGGCTCTGAGCAGCCTGGTCTAGTTGAGGGTGTCCCTGCTCACTGCAGGGGGGCTGCACTAGATGACCTTTGGAGCTCCCTTCCAGCCCTAAACATTCTATGATTCTATTAGAAAGGAAATGTTCTGTCTGTTGCATGTCTCAAACCATAATTTAAGTGAAATGAGAGTTCTCCAAAGAGCTGGACAGATGCCAGACCTCCTCTCCTCAATGATCTTTAATGACTTTTCCCTTTCTAACATTATTCAGCACAATACATTTGACTGCCCCAGCTTTCTCTGATGCTTCTCTGCCAGCAAAGCCAGGACTTTCAGAATCAGCCAAGATGAGCAGAAAGGACAAGATGTATCTGGGGGCAATGGGAGTGAGAGTCAAAACACAACTCTCTGGCCTGTCAGTTCAGTACCCAACCTAACATCTGAGGGTGCTCCACCAGCAATTTCAATCACAAGATGCCTAGTGCCTTTGAAGAAGCTCTCCTTCTTCATCACCAAAATGCCATGTTATTGCAAGTCGGCTTTTGAGGGAAGAAGGGAGTAATCCACTTGTGATTTTTTTCCAAGATCCATCTGAAATAAATCAATTCTTGTGGAGCACCCTTGAAGGATGAGAGTCCTGATTGTTCCCACACCAAGGCACAAGGTGTGGGAACAACACAGACACCGCCTTCTCTGTAAAGACTTCTTTTGCTCGTTGTGCTTGGAATTCAGGGCATCACATGTCAAGCACCGCATAGCTGGGCCTCTATCCCATCCCCATGATTCTGAAAACTCTGCTTTCTCTCAGCACACACGTTGTTGGGCTGATGTACCTACCACGTGGAAAACTCCAGCTGCCTTGATGGGCTTGAATCCGGTGACGGGGACGCAGTGGTCGGCGTGGCCGTTGCAGAAGCAGCTGCCCTTCACGATGAAGTCGTAGATGGCATAGTGCAGGGGCTGTGGGAGCTGGTTGGCAGGGCTGGCTGGGTTGACTGGGCTGACTGGGAGGCAAGGGCAGCCCTGTTTTTCCAGCAGCCTCACCCGCAGGTTGGTGATCTTCAGCTGCTGCTGGGCTTCAGCGCTGTACGGGTCCTCTGCGGAGTAGGGAGGGGACAGGGCTCGGAAGATCACCTGAGCAGAGAAAAGCAGCAGGAGAAGCAGAAAGGAAGGTGTCAGCCTGGCCCATGGGGGGTTGGGATGGTGATAGGAGCATCCCCATGGGAGCACACATGGCTGTCATGATGCTTGTTCACCTCTGCAAGGAGCTGGAGCAGCAAATCTCCTCCACCCTGGTGTGTGTAGTGGTCAGCAGGTTGAGGTTCCAAGTGGAAAAGTGATTAGCCATAACAATTAGTGACAGCAAGCTGATAGTTGAGAAAACTGAGATAAAAAAGAAAAGTGGGGGGCTTCTGAGGTTTAAACAAATACTTATCAGTCAGTCTTTATTTTAACCTCAGTCTGATTGAATGGGCAAATACTGACTCAAGCTGAAAATTCAGACCACTAGATCAAAATCACTAATTTCCTTGAAGAAGTTTATTTTAAAGTTGTTGGTCTGGTTGCCTACAGTGAGACACCAGGAACAGCTCACACTTCATCTAACTACCTTTGCCACCAAATGACACTTTTATGTCACACGTATCAGCTACTGGACCTACAACATTTACAAGCAACATTCCATCAGCCACTTGATCAGAGTTGGAGGGTGTGACACAATGTCTGGATGCACTGCACCCAGCAGCAGCTTCAAACCTCCCCAAACTACCCTCTACTAACCTCCCACAGCACCCAGGATGCTGGGCAGCCTCCTGCAAGCAGCAAGGAGGTGTGTGGCAGTGAAGAGCTCTTGCCAGGAGCTGCTGTGGAGAGGCAGTGTGCAAGCCTGCCAGTGCTGCTCAGGGTGATCACAGCCTCCTCTCCCTACATCTGCTCCTCCCAAGGGATGTGGCTGTTACAGTTCAGCTGATGAAAGCTTCCCTTTTATTTCACCAGGATTCATTGATCCTGCAAATAATGACCCTGGTGCTGCCAGCTCACATGCCCATGGGCTCTGCCTGCCAGCTGCTGTCTCCACCAGCCCCACCACTGCTGGCACAGCTCCTGGACAGAGCCTGGCTTTTCTCCAGAGCTGCCAGGATCCAGCTGGAGAAAGCTTTGTCCCAGCCTAGAAGGAGATTTTGGAGCTCATTTTGGAGCTGAATGGTGGCAGTGTGCTTTTTGCACAGCCCGGGGGCCTGCCAAGCACACTCACAACCAGTGTGGCACGTTGGCAAGCACAGTGTGGCTGCAGCCCTGCTCCACCATCCTGAAAACACTCCCTCTCAGAGGTATTCCAGCATCTTCTGCTGGAAAGACATCAACAAGGGAGAAGGTTCTTTGTGAGAGGTGGTCACAGGGAAAGGTTGGTGAGCAGCATGCCCCTTGTGCAGAAATGCTGAGTCTCATGAGGGATATTAATAACCAGGAACACATCTCAAAAGGACTTTTTTGGGAACATACAGAGATTTTTTTTGCTTCCTAAAATAAAAACATCAAGCAGAAATGAACAGAAATCCAGGCAAAGCCAACTATCAGTTAAATTAGCTTATTATTCACCTAATTTAAATCCATGTCATTCTGATCAAATTTACTCACTAGTGGCTCTGTGGACACAAGATGCTTTCAGATATGGGAAGAAAATTCCTTGGGAAACACCCAACCTGGGTGCCCCCTCCCACTGGTGGTGGCAAGAGGGAGTCCATTCCACCCCCTGGGAGTGGAGAAGCTGCCCAAGACCATCCCATGGAGTAAAAATACTGTTCTACACCCAGACTGCTTTGAGTTTCTGTAGTTGGAGCAACACAATTACATAAACACTCCTTAATAAGTTTCCACAGCATTTCCATTTCCTTAAGGGCTGTCATGAGCAAGTCTCACCCTGTTGATGACTTCACTTTTTTTTGGTCTTAGCTACTTTCCATTCCACAGATGAAGTCATGTAGCCCTGTGTATAAATAAAGCTGCAGCCATGAAAGTGATGCACTCAAGTAACTGCCTGCACCACAGTGACCTTGATTTATAAATACATAGAAGTCCCTTTGCAAGAAGTCCCCCCAGTATGTTTACATGTGAGAGGCAATGAAAGGACATCTTTATATAGATCTCCACAGTGGGAAGGAAAAATGCTAATGAATGATACTGAGAGCAACAAAATAGGCTCTGAGGTCCAAGTTGCCTGGATGACATTGAGCAGAGTCTGGTTCCATCCTCCCTTAACATATTGATAGACATTGCTGAGCTCCCCCCTCAGTCTCCTCCAGGTTAAAGAGCCCCAGCTCTCTCAGCCTCTCCTCAGCAGGGAGATGCTCCACTCCCTTCAGCATCTTGGTGGCCAATCTCAGACAGAGAACTGGACTTGCTTGTTCATAGGCAGGGCTGTAAGAAAAGCTGGCTCACCCCCCAGAACTGCAGAATAAACTCTTTAACAGCTTCTGAGCATCACACACCACTGCAAAAGCCTGCAAGGCAGCAGGTTGGCATTTCAGCAACTGCAGCAGCACCAAGGATCAAAGGGATTTCTTTCAACCCAAGAGTAATATTCATATTAATGAATATTTTTCTCTAAAATGAAAAGGCTTTGTGTCTGTAGAACTGGCTGCTCAAACCATCCAGTTACCACGAGGTGCACTTAATTTTAGGAAAAAGAACACCTGTCTGAATTATATGCAAATAAACACCATCAAAAGGGTCAGGAGAAACAGCACCCCCTCTTTCAACCTGTGCCTGTAGATTTTCACCCCAGCAATGAGGGACACTGAAGAGAAACTGGTGACAGAGAGTGGTGGCATTTGTGTCTAGTAAGTTTGTTTTTGGGCATTAACTTCTCCCAGGGAGAATTTGAGGACTTGACCATTTGTGTAGGATTTTGAAAGTTGGTTAGACTGGGCATCTCATGCTGTGCATGGGGATTAATCTCAGACTAAATCTCCACGAGCTTTTGATCCAAAACTTCAGAGAGGTGACAATTGGCTGCTTTAGGTTACACGCTTCCCATGTAACCAGTTGTATCCAGGAATCCCAAAGAGAAACATGGCAATCCTACTTTCCAGCCAGAAAACTAGGAGCTGAATAAGTGAGCCAGTCCTCCTTCATGCCAAAAATGAAGTGTGAAATGAAGCAGTGGGGTGCAAGTGCCTGAAGAGAGGCTCTGGCTGCACACTAAAATCCCATGGCACTTTTCTCAAGAGAAGCAATAGTCCTGCTAACGAGGCCAGGTGCCAGTTTAGAGAATTAAAGTCTGCCTACCCAAATTCCTCTTGTTTCATGTGGGTACAGTGCTCTTCACTTCCTACATAAGAAGTTTGGAAAGGGGTCTCATGGAGCCCTGGGACCCATTCCCTCCTGCTGTTGGCAGCCTACAATAGATCCCCTTTCACACACTGGTCAAGCTCCCTCTGAGGAATAATTTGTTTTGGCCATAATTAGAGGCTGATCCAGAAGCCCTGATCTGCAGTTGGTAGAAACTCCCCAGAGACAAAAGGTTCATCTTTACACACACCCAGAACTGTCCTCACCTCCTGTCCTCACTGCCACTGTTAAAACTAACCTCTGCTTTCCTCTTTTTCCCAAATCCTCTTTTTACTGCCCCATTCTTTAAGGGGAAAAGCTCCCCCTCATCCCCACTAAGTGGAAACACCACACAGGACTTGCTAAGATGGGCTTCCCTGCCAGGAAGAAAAGCTCAGGGGCCAAGCCAAGAGATGGACCTCACCACAGCCAGCATCAAGGGATGGTGTCCTGCTGGGGTGGTGCTGCTGCCACCACTGTGCTGTGCTGGGCACTAGGCACACATCCTGACCAGCCCTCCTATGCCCTCCCCAGCCACCCTGGGCTGGGCTGGGTCTGGCTATCACCCCCATCACTTCTTGGACTCTCCTTTGCACGGGTCATTTCTGTACTGGGCTTGGCAATTCAAATCTTCCCAAAGACAGAACGATCAGGAAGGTGATGTTAAAGAAGCTTTTTCCCTAAAAAAATGCACTTCCATGAAGTGTAAAGATGGGATTTGAAAAACTTCTCTCCCTAGCCATGTCCTCATGTGTCCTGAGCACTGCTGAACGCTAGCCAGGATCCTTCTTTCCTTCTTGTCAGTTTGAGCCTTTGTTTTCTCTCAGTGCAGACATCAGTGGCACAGGATGATAAAAAAAGCTGTTTGCAGGCCTCTAATGGGCTGGTGTCCCAGGCTGTATTGAGGTTATCCCTGCATCTTTGCCCATGTTCTTTGTGGAGCCCCAAGTCCTGCAAATGACTGAACTCAAATCTCCTGTGACCCACGGGGTCCTTGGAGGATCTCAGACCAATGAAGATGTAGATTCTGTTAAGGATTAAAAACCTTAAAAATCAAATTTATCATGGCCTAGAAGAGGGGGAAAAAGGGAAAAAAAAAAAAGAAGCACACCAGAGTGTTTCTACAGACCAAAATGAAGGCTCCAAAATAAAATTCACTGAGCATCTTTAGCTCCTGATTGTGTCAACAATTCCTCAGTGTCTATCAGCACCAAACTTGTGATTAGCAGGAGACTATTCTCCTCTGCACAGCTTATTTCAAGTAGATCCAGTAGGACTGGGGTCCAAATCCTTGAGGAGCAGACACATGCTGCATGCAGTGACAGTGCAAGGCAAAATATTGGAAGGGTTTTCTGCTACAGAAGGCACATGTGATTAATAAAATGCTCAGTAAGACACCCCTCCCAGTAAAACAGTGGTGTGTGATGTTTCAAAAGCTAAAAGCACTGGAATATACTCAAGCTGCAAATACTCCTCTCCTATTAATAGCAAACAGCAACAATAGCTGGTCTCCAAGTGATTTATTAGCAGTATTCTGAATAGATGAACACTCAAATAAGTTACTAATTTACTAAAATCTTGTCAAGGAGACTCTGCTTCAGTAAGTCCTTTTATCCTGGAGCTTGTCTAAATGGGGACACTCAGGCGAGTTAATCTGAATTGACCACAGATGGGGATGTAAAGTGAATGAGATAATTGCATTGCAGAGTGGACAGTCACTCTCACTCACAGTTAAAGAATTAACATCTGGTAAGGGCCCCTTGTTGATGAGCCCTTAACAGTGATCTCTAGCCAAGGGTTTTAAGATTTGAGTGTTAAAGAAGAAATAGAGATACCATCTGAACTATGGGAGGGCAGGTAGCTTTATATGCACACTAAAAAAATCAGCATTCCTGTCTGAGCTTGGAGCTGTTTATTTCTGCATCTTGTTTACTTAGAACATGTGATTTCTGTCTGGTGGATCCAGTTTTGATTTCCCTTGCAATAATGTGGCTGAATGGTTACACCCTGGAAACAGGGGGAGTGCTCTGGATTTGTAGCACATTTCTGACTCGGGATAAAACTTGGCCTTGGCCTTTCTCTTAAAACTCTGATGACATAAGGCCAGCATTTAGAGGTTTCTGTCTATGCTGAACAAACTGCTGGGGTGAAACAATTAATTCACTAAATCAAGCATGAGGAAAATCTTTAGTGACCCCTCTGTGGGCAGCTGATCTGAAATTATTCTCTGCCAAGGAAGGAATTTCTTGTCCCCTTCACAGCACTACAAATCCAACCCCTTAAACTGGCAGATGCTTGAAGCTTGATAGAAAACCAGCTTGGTTAGGCTGAAGTTTCCTCCTCTTCCCTGCTTCTCCCTCACCTGTGCTGGGTGAGGCCCACGATGGGGACAGCCTGGCCCTATGTATGGAGCAGCAAGAGCTCCTGGGAGCAGTGCCAGCCTGCAGGTGGATTCCTGAATGGGATGCAGTGAGTGCCAGGGGATGCTGGGGCATCCCCAGCACCCATCATCTGCCTCTTTGCTTCTGTTCCCTATTGAGGAAGGGCTCAGTTGTTTTCCTTGGCTCTTGGACTCTTGAAGATAAGTTCTTGCTTTCCCAGCTGCTGGAAGGGTGGTTCTACTTTGCATGAAGCCAGAATGCAGGCAGGCTGCTCTGGCATGGGGGTCAGCTCAGCACAGTCTCTGGGCAACCTGTGAACTCATGTTTATTCCCACCATGAAAGCCTTTAAGATCAAACCTAGAGCATCACTGTAGTGTTCCTGACATCAGTACTGTGCCATTCCTGGCACACGTGCCTCTTTCCTCTAGAGCTGTCCTTTCCTTACTAATCTCACCATCAATGCCTGCTTCAGGTAGAGGACTCAGATGCATCCAAAATGGAGAATAACCATGCCCAGTGTTTTTGTAGCAGGTAGGAAAGAAGAGCAGAGATCTGCCAGCTCCCTGCTGAGGCCACTCTACCCATCAGCAGACTTGCCAAGTGCCACACATAGTCTGTGACATTACTTCTTTTGGCTCCCACTGCTGTGGTGGCAGGCAGCATGGCAAGGTGCCACCCTCCAAGGCACAGATTGCTCTCCCAGTGTTCTCCACCACCCTGGTCTTGCTACTGCAAAGGGAAGCCCAGAGCCACTCTGCTGCAGAAGAAAGATGAAAGGCATCTCCCAGAGTCATTCCAGCATCTCTCATTCCTCCACCAGCTCTGAGCTCTGGATCTTTGAAAGGAATGAGGCTTGGCAGCTTGCTCAAATCTCAAAAGCAACATCATGGCAAGTTGTGATGAGGGAGAATTTTTGTCATAAGGCTTGAGTTAGTCATCTAAAGAATGATGCATGGTGATGAGGGCAGAAGAAATGCCAAAATTCTTGATCTTTCTTTTGAATACAACTGGGGAAGATACACTTTTCCTCCAAATTAATACAGGTGATTTATTAAACAGAGGCTCTAAGCCCCTGAGTACTATGAGCTTCTGAATGTGCTGCCTTGAAACAGGGTTTGCAGGCACCATAATGGTCAGCAGGACCTCAGGTGGACCAGCATTGCCTGCTCTTTGCAAAGGGATAAAGCAAAACACCACCAGTCCAACCAGCCACAGGCCTGTGCCAAGCTCTGGTGCAGTTTGGGATGAGCTGCTATCTCCTGAGGCCTCCTCTGAGGTAAATTACCCATCCAGAGGGATGGGTGACAGTGACTGAGCTGCCAGCACTGTGCAGTCCCCACTGTCCTGCAAAACCCTCACTCTGGGCCTGGAAATGTGGCTTTGAAATGTTTGAAGCCAGAGAAAGTTTGTACAGATGGTGTGATGCACAGTGTGGATCACGGATTACAGTTAGAAAAAAAACCCCTCTAAAAATGTAATGAAGAAATCTAGTAGCACTTACACAATTTATGCTTGTGCTTAAAGAAAACTGTGGCAACTGAGCTGTGATTCAATAACACCCTTAAGACCTGGGCATTTCAGATGACTGTATATTTGAAACCACTGTTTCAAGTGGAATTACTGTTTCCATATGCCTGAAATTAGGTGCTACCAGAAGTGGGAGTAAAAGCACAACATAACTCCAAACAGAACACTAAACTCTGCTGTTTCTCTAGGTGAGATACATGTTGCTATTGGCAGTTACAAGTAATTGCTGGAATGTAGCACACTGTAATAAATTAGATGTGATATTTGCTAAGCATGCAGGCTTGCCATCTGGGCACCAGAAAGCTTCTGTTACTACTTCTCAGGTAAAAGTGGTGTTTAAGTGCAGGGAACCAGTGTGCTGTACAAATAAAAACTTACAAGCTCCAGTCCCTTGGCCTCAGTGGTATAAACCTGGAATAACTAAATGATCTTGACTTTTATAGCTGCTATAACACAGACTAAAGCGATGCCAAAAGTAGAGATTCTGCAGGAGCCAGCTTGGTAATAGTCTATTTTTTTTTCAGAGTGCTACCACAGATGCATCAAGCAGCATCAAATTCAATTTCTTCTTGAGATAGGCATTGCTTTCTACACACATCATGTCAGCACACACTGCACCAAGCTGAGCCAGCCTAAGGTCAGGATTTGCATGGATTCTCACCACAGTCAAAGATCATCTAGTCCAACCTCTATAAGCAGGGACACCTCCCACTAGATGAGGTTATCTTATCTTATCTAATCTTATCCATTTCAGTTTAAAACCATTGCCCCTTCTCTTATCAGAACAGGCCCTGGTGAAAAGTATTTCTTCCCCCTTTATATGTTCACTCTGAAAGGAAGTTCAGGCAGCTTTTTGGAGCAAATTGAGCCAGGAGAAGAGAGGAAGGCAGCACTAATAGGAATTCTGGTCTCCAAGGACCAAGTTTGTACCTCAAAACCAGAAGCTATGATGCTATAACTGACCCCCTGATTCACTAATCAGATTTTTTCCATTCTCTGTTAGGTCAGAGAGGAGTTTTAATTAAACTTTCAGACAAGCTCATTAATGAGGCCACTAGAGGGAGCAGCCTTTAAAGCCCAGAGCTGGTCACTAGGCAAAACCCCCCCACCAGCACCAGTGGATACCAGCAGAGGGGCTCCAGCACCGTGGGGCAGGATTAGGCATCAAAAGGACGGGTATTATTAGTAGCACCTCTAAGTGCATGATTTATTATCTGCTGTTTCTGATGTTGAAAATAGGATTTTTCGCATCAATTCTTTATCTTAGAAAGGGTGATGTTTTCCACACCCATTTCACATGAGAGATAAAAAGATGAGGAAGAAGGTTTATCAATAACCTGGCTAATGTGGCTGATGGGAATGGTGCTTCAGTGTGGCCATTAGCTCTTTTCTCTCATTACACTTCTCACTAAGGCAGCCACTATTTAAAGTGCATCTCACCACCATTCATTTTAACACAGTTGCACTCTGCTCAAAGCCAGACTGATTTGCATGGCCTTGAAACTCCAGCACTGCAAGGACTGGAGAAGGCTGTCAAAAGTGACATTCCCTTTGGGTTTGCCAAGGAATTGGCAGCAGTTGGATGAGGGGGGTGTTCAACAGGTGATTTTTTCACTAAGAGGGGGATTACGAGCTCAGCAAAAAGGAGCAGAGTGTTGTCTACATCACCTAGGAATAAATGTCATCAGTTACCCTGTAAATAAAAGTGATGCCAAGGGATGCTGGGGTAGCAGAATAAGAAGTGCAATGCTGGAGCAGAGATTGCAGAGGGAAAGGGGTGCTGGAGCAGAGGCTTTCTCCTCCCAAGCACAGAAAACATACCTCTCCTCCAGTGCAGGGGAAGGGACTGGAATATCTGGAAGTGCAAATGGCTCCTCTCTGCCTCACGTCATCCTCCAACCCAAAGGTGGCCGAGCAGTTAGCAGCAAAATATTTATAAGGCTTCCACGTCTCTCCGAAGTCCTGGGAGCGCTCCAGCACCATGGCAGCCGGCCTGGGCGACTTGAAGACCAAAATCAAGTGGGTGAAGTAAAAAGCGGCTTCCAGGTCCAGCTGGATGGTCTCGCCGGGGGCATCCTGAGCCGACTGCCACCAGGTGCGGGGCAGGCGGAAGGGCGAGTCGGCCATGGCGGCGGGGGGATGGTCCAGCCCCGGGTGGGCAGCGCTGCAGCGGCCGCAGACGGGGCGCTTGCAGCGGCGCTGGGCGTCCTCGGCGTAGGAGCAGAAGGCCTCGGCGCCGTGGCGCCCGCAGCTCGTCTCGGTCCGCAGTGCCCGCCCGTGGGCCAGGTTGCCCATTCGGGGGTTGCAGGCCTTCTCGCAGGGGCCGCCCGCTCCGGATACGCCGCCCAGACCTGCGAGGCACAGAGGGAAGGCTGAAGGGCAGCGCTGGAAGTTGACGCACCCCCCCCACCCCCGTGTTGTCTGAAGGGGATGCGCCCTGCGGCGCTGCCCCCGCCAAGACCATGGTACCCCACGAGTCCCGGGGGGGCTGAGGAAGAGCAAGAACTTTTTCTCAACACAAGAAAAACTGTTTCCCAGTGAGGATGACAGAGCCTGGAACAGGCTGCCCAGGGGGGTTATGGAGTCTCCTGCTCTGGAGACATTCCAAACCCACCTGGATCTGTTCCTGGGTGACTTAGTCTAGGTGATCCTGCTCTGGCAGGGGGGTTGGACTAGATGATCTTCTAGGTCCCTTCCAACCCCTAACATTCTGTGATTCTATGATGCTTCTCTGTTAAGATCGATGTGTCTGGAACAGCAAAATAACCAAAAAAACCCTGCGTGGCTTCCCCACACTTGGGAAAATCCCAAGTGTTGCAGAGCAGGCAGCACAGGAGATGCCTCCACCTCACCCTTCTGCCCCAAGGGACCCAGAGCAGGGCTGAGGCTTCGGGCCAGTGACTCTGGCCTCGCCGTCCCTGCTCTGAGGCTTCCAAGGGGATCCAGGTGGTCCTGGGGATGAAGAGAAAGCCCAAGAAAGATGTGCTGCCAGTGACACCGGGGCAGCCAAGGTGGCATGCTGATGAGAGGCCAGGAGACGGCCACAGGGGACAGCATTGCTGCACTGCAGCTCACCAAGAGGCAAAGCACATGTCAGGGGTGTGAGAGCTGGCAGGAGTATCTCCTGCTACCCACTACCTCAAATCTTCACCCCCTTTCCCCCCCTCCTCCAACCCTACCCCAAATTTCCACCAATCCCAAACTGCTGCTGGGGTCAGGGTTGAATCAAAGCACCGCTGAAGTTCGGGAAGGGTGTCACTGATGTGTGTAAAGGGGAGGAATAAAAATAAATAATCCTTAGTTGAAACGATGCTGGCAAGCTGCCTTGCAGCTGAGGCTCTGTGGTTTTAGTCATGTTTTTATGGAAGCCTTCTCAGTTTAAAAATCCACAGTTAAAGTGTCAAAGAAAAATAAAATCACCATGGGGTTTGCTGTGAAACCATGTACAGTGTAACCCTCCTGGTGCAGGAATGTCTGATTAGGGGGTCTCCACCACTTAATTAATAAATGTAACAGTAGGTCAAGGATGTTTTTGAGCAGATGACTTGGTTGTGGACAGGCCAAACCATCTGAGGTGCATAATGTCTTGTTTATCACTGAGCAAGTCATATACTGTCAGCTTTGTGCACCAATTATTAAGGTTTCTTCATGGCATTCTTGTTTTGCCCAAAGGTTGTTTCAGTTTAGCTTCCAATAACTCATTTCTTTGGGGTTTATTCAGCTTTTGGCCACAGTGTCATAGTTGCAATTAAGCTGTGTTACACACTAGCAGAGGGGAACCATTCAGAGCCTGACAGTGTACCCCACTCCTCCTGCTTCTCAAGAAACACCCTGGAAAGAAAACATTTGTACCACCAAAGATCTACAGTTTTTCTCTAACAATTATTCAGAATAGATGTGGTGCTTATTATGCACCCATTACATAGCACTGGATTTCACTGGATAAGCAGTCTTGGGGAAATCTTTAGCGAGCAAGAAATGCTCAGTGAAGTTTGCTTCCTACAGGGACTGTGCCTGAGATGACCTCTGTTAACTGTGTAGAATATGTTTATTCCAGAAAAGCAAACAAATAGGACTGCAGATTCATTGTAATATCACTTACATTTCCTGAACATCCTTTTCAAACATGTATAAACATTAACTAAGCTCCGTAGCTCTCCTGAGGGGTAGGTAAGTAAGTGCTATTAACATATTATCAGTTAGACTTGCCACAAGTTGGCCTAATTTATGTCTTTGGCTGCTTTCCTGCATTCTTCAGCTACGTGTAACATGGTGCAGTTAGCCTCTAAACAAACACATGAACATTTGCTGTGGTTTCCACTACTGCTGGATTGCAAAGCAGATTTGGGGTGAGGTAAAAAGAGCAGGGGTCACCCAGCAACCCGAGCCAGGTCAAGATTATTGTTTGTGTTCATCAAGTCCCTTTGTTTTTTGCACACCACCTATTACTGCCTCCAGGGAGGAGGATCTGGGAGGCAGGGGAGGAGGAGCTGATAAGCTCTGCCTGAGCCCAGCCAGGAGGGATTGGCTATGAAATTCCCTGGAAGCTGAGAAAAGTAGACAAATATAACTGTAAAATTAATGTAATAATTGCTGCCAACTTCTGGCATGTTCCAGCCCGGTCACTGCCTGCAGTTGTCTTTGGCCTAGGCATGGTCCCTTCCTCACCTGAGGCCAGCCTTGGGGCCAGGCACCTTGGCTTCAGTAGGATTTGAGAATTGCTGTGGGCACCCAGCTCCCACTTCCCATCACAGAGGCAGGGAGAAATGAACCCCCCCTTTGAAAGGCTGTTTGTTTTCCCTTGAGCTGGAAGGAGTTGCATGACAAATGCACCACACGTTATGAAAAGTGACAGCTTTCCAGTGTAGTGTTTGCTGCCACTGGAATCTGGTACTAGGACAAATGAGAGCACGGAGATTTCCACGCTGTCAGCCACAGGCTCACTACTGTGCAGGGCTGGAAAAGATGCTTTTCCTTGCTTGCACTTACTCACTGAATGCTCCCAGCCTATGTACTGTACATGCCATCGGACAGGGATCTTCAGCTATGAGTAAGAGCATGCAGAGAATACCATGACTCACCTGTAAAACATCCATGGAAAATCATACGCTTCCTGCTGAAGCATTTTAGCTACACTTGCCTTGTGATGTTTCATTTATATCTCGTGCATGCTTAAATGTTTGTTTTCCATCTGGGGTTTTTGTGTTGGGTTTTTTTTTTTTTTTTCTTTTTAAAGAAGAAAATTGGCACTCGGCTTGGGACCGGCCGAGGAAACGTTATGCAAACTGTTTATACCCGATTGTCCCTGGCGCGGCGCGGCAGGACCCCGCTGCGGACAGATAGCAGCGCAAAGTGTTTACGCTGCGGGAAGGGGCTTTGAAAACCCTGCCTGCCTCGCCTTCCCCGCCGCCCTCGGGGCACCGCCACCCAAAAACGCCTGCGGAGCCCCCGGAGCCTTTTCTCCGAGTCCCGCCGCTGATCCCCCCCACCCCGCAGCGCTCCGCAACCGGGCGCCGCTCCCGCGTCAACCACCGGCTCCCCCGCGCTTAGCCCCCGGTCCCAGCACGCACGACCTCGCCGCAGCTCCCGGATCTCCCCGGCGGGCAGACGCGGCCCCCGCGCAGCGCGGCGAGCCCGGACCCCTCTTTGTCTGCGGCGAGGGGCGCGGGGCTGGGAGCGCAACCCCGGGCCCTGCCAGTGCTCCCGCGCTTCCACACGCATACACGCATACCTACATACACGGCACAGGCGCACACAACATGTGCGTGCGTACACGCGGGTGTACATGCGTATGTGCGTGTATACACATGCGGACACAAACAAGGCATCCGCGTTACAGCCGCGCACGGGATACTCCATGCATGCGCACGCCTACGCACACACACGCACAGGTGTGCGCGTACACGGGCATCTCTACCCACACACACGCGCGTCCACACGCACATGCGACCCCGCATCCATCCCCCTCTGAGTCCTGCGGAGGACGGCAGACGCCGAGCACCGGCCGGTCGCGACCCACCTGCAGCAGCGGCGGCGCCCAGCAGCAGCACCCGCAGCAGCAGCAGCGGCAGCAGCGGCAGCAGCAGCAGCGCCGGCCACATCCTGCACCCCGCGGCCGCCCGCACTGCGCGCCCCGCCGCCCCGCGGCGCGACCGGCCCTGCGCGGCATCAGCGCCCCGCGCGGCACCGGCGGGAG
>JANHGL010005429.1:0-19241 GCA_024611195.1 Ceyx melanurus | reverse complement strand
GTCTGGAATGCCTGGTGCTCCCCACGCCGTGGTCTCTGGAGTTCAGAACGTGCCTGCAGCGGTGCCCGGCGCGAGCGCGGCCGCCGGCGCGGCTGTGACCATGCCAAATGTCCCTGTTCCGCCAGCCCAGGCCCAGCTGGGCGGCCACAGCTCTGCCAGCAGAGGCTCCGTGGTCCAGGCGCAGCACGTGGGGCACTCTCTGATGCAGGGCACGCCCAGCGCCCCCGCCAGCCTGCCGCAGTCCGGCCTCGGGCAGCTCCAGGCTCCAGCCCAGTCCTTAGGCCAGGCTGACGATACGAGAAGAAAATCGGAACCCCTACCTCAGCCACCGCTCTCTCTTCTAGCTGAAAATAAACCTCTTGTGAAGCCTCCCATTCCAGACACTCTAGCAAACCCTCTGCAGCTACCTGCAAGTACTCCTATGAACAGTCTTGCCAGCTCTGTGTTTGGCATATCTATTCCTGTTGATGGTGATGAAGACAGGTATGAATTCATTTATAATGCCATAAAAACACCTTTTCTCCAGGGGGAAAATAATCAACTTGCCACTTAGGGCCAAGTTTTCTTTTTTCTAAGGTCCTGTTTTCTGAAAGTCATCCTGCAATTTACCTGGGATGCTTTTTTGTAAGAGTTCAGAGCTTAGTGAGGTGTTCAGGCAGGTGGAGAAATCTGCTTGTTCTTGGGCTGTGAGTGTGGTTACTTTCCTCACAAAGCAGGGCAGAAAGGCTGAAAGCTGCTGAATGCACAAGTGCTGCTCAGCACACGGGGAAGCCTGTTCTCCTTCCCCTGGTGCGTGGTGAACCCCTCCAGTGGCAGACAGGTTAAAATGGGTTTGTCAGCACTGCTGTCTGGCAGTGCTGTGAAGATCAGAAGCATGGTGCTTTCTCAGGGCCACCAGGTGATGGTTCTTGGAAAACTCCAAGGCTTATAGCACAGATTAATGATTTTTATCCTGCTGTTGAGTGCACATTACAGTTAGTAGGGGAAGTACTTGCATCTGGATGAGAATTTGTGAAAGCACTACAGGTAATGGTCCTTTGCACTGGGAAAAAACAGACACCACTTACTCGGGTGAAGGTGTAGACAGTGGAAAAACACAAATTTACCATGAGCTTTCTTTACAGGACAGTAATGTGGAGCCTTTAGTTGTGACAAAGGTGTGCAGTGTCAGCAAGCTTATCAAAGGGCCTGACGGAGGGGCATGTGCATGTGAGTTTTGTTCCATAGACTGGCCACACTGCTAAAACTGTTCTTACTGGACTTCTTTGTGAGCTGATTTTAGGGAGAGCAGTGTCTGAGCACCGTGTTGTGAACACTCACTGTGGGGGTTTGGAGGAATGAGCTACAAGTGTTGGACAAAGAGGAGCAGCAGCCCTGTGAGGAGGCCTGATGTGCTGACCTGCCTGCTGAGCTTTCCCCTGCCCTGGGAGGTACCACCCCTGGGACAGTGCTTGAGCACCTGGTGGTGAAGCAGCTGGGTGCAGCCACTCCAGAGACCAGCTCCTGGGCAGCTGGGTGTGCACAGCCAGGCCCTGCAGCCTGCTGGGACAGTTCTGCTTCTGCAGGGAGTGCTGGTGGACTGAAGAGGAAAAGTGAAACAGTTAAAAGTTTCCTAGTGCTTGTGCCTACCTTAAGAGGATTGCTGACCCAGCCAACAAGCTCTGCTTTGTGCAAATAAGGTTAGATTTCAAGCTGGTAGGCTTGTTTCATAGCTCAGTGTATTATCAGAAGATGATTTGTCTTGTGTTTCATCATTCTGACGATTCAGCTGACAGAAAGGAAGGAATGTGTTTTGCACGCCTTCTAATATTTAATATTTATACAAATGGTAGTAAGGCATGGTCATCTGTGAGAAATTAATTGCTTTGTTTAACAGCAAGGAAGAAGTTGTCCTGCTTGCTGAGCCCTGGGCTGCCAACGTGGGGCTGCACACCAGCAGGGCAGCTCTCGCTGCTCTTTGCACAGGGATTTTTAACAAGTTGTTGTCATAGTTTTGTCTTTGAACTCTAGCCACGTTGCAGCACTGCTTCACATGCTCAGTTCTAAATACTTTTTTTCAGGAACTTGGCTGTGAGAACTGTGAGTCAGAGCTAGGAATGGACTAAGTGCAGAGTGCTTTCTGACGTGCTGCTCGGCAGAAAACTCGCTGCTGGTTATCTCAGGAGAGGTGCCTGCTGCTGTGCTGGGTGATAAAACCTGGTCCTTCCCTGAGTGCTGCACAAAGAGGGGAGCTCTGTGGTACTGAGAGTCTCTCCCAGCTTGGGATAGCTTTCCTTACTAGTAATGCAGACCTGAAACAGGCCCGGACCTCATACAGAGCAGGAGACACTCCCAGAGCTAACAGGTCTGAGTTTATTCTGTGCTCCCCTCAGTTGACTAGGTGACTTACACCTGGTTTCAGACAGGAAGGAGCAAATAAAAGCCTAGCTGCTTGTTAAGGCTGTCTTTCCACTCTGGTTTTATTTGCTTTACTCACCAAGAAGGGTTTAAAAGCTCTCCTGCCTGTCTGCTCTTCTCTTGCTCCTGTTTTTATCCCCCTCTTCCCAGCCATTTAAATTGCACCATTACTCCCATGGGCTTATGCTCAGCTGCTTTACCTTCTGCAATCAGGGGTGAAATAGTTAATGAAGATCTTCAAGTGTCATTAACAGGCTGGGGGTTGACACTGTGATAAAGCTAATAGGGCACAAAGGGAGCTCTCTCATCATGAGTCACTGTTTCAGGCTGCCTGCAGGCTGAGGAAGTTGAGCTTGGTTCTGTTCAGAGTTTACTTGGTGGTCTGAAGAGATAGAAATCTGTGGAAGGCCTTATTCTCATCTCAGTGTTGGTGTGTAACTGCAAGGAAGGGGGGTGCAGACAGATACCTGCATCTTCTGACATCTCCAGTAGTATTTACATGTTTGCACCTTCCTGGAGGTTGGCAGACTTATGTAGATCCTTCTGCCATGGTCATCCTCCAAGGCAGTGATTCACCAGGGAATGCTGTACAGCTCTACATGCCTGGATCCAGCCAAGTCATTTACCATTCTGAGGTGAAGAGGAGCTGTTTTAGAGGGAGAAGTGTTGAGGGGGGGAGTTTGAGAGCAGAGTGTGAGAAGTACATTAAGTACGAGGCAGGGAGGTCTGATATAAAAGGCTGGCTAGTTCCCATCTTTCAGTGTGTTATTCCTCCCTTACAATCTGCTGTTTTAAGGCAAACTGCATCTCGGAGAGATGTAGATCCCATTTCAGTTCTATGCTGGTAGTCCAGTGCACTTCTACAGGAGTCTGGACAAAACTGGTTTCTTGCATTGGCCTGATGAATAACGAGACTTCAACCAAGAAATCTTGGGGAAGGGGAGAGATGGCCCAAAAGAATTAAAGAAAAAATAAGCCTTTGTCATATCACACCCTCATTCAAGAAGCAGAGCCGTTCTTTGTGCTTGGTTGGTGGGTTTCATGTAATATGTGAAGTTGCAAGCTCTTCCAAAGCCATATGTTCAGTGGCAGTTATGAGGGGTCTGGAGCAGAACATAGTTTTATCTTCCCTCAAGTAGGCCAAGCTGCAGCAGTGTGGACAGATGGAATAGTGCTCTTCCCGAGGCAGGTGTGGAGTGCTACAGAAACACAGGCAGAGCTGGGCTCAGAATTGCCCTGGCCCCTCCTTTGCCAGGCTCTGCATAGCCCTGGTGGCTGAACCAGCAGGGTTTCAGGGTTGCAGTGTCAGTTCCCCTGCTCACCTCTGTGCCCATGTATACACACATTTGTAGTTGACAAGCATAATATTCCAGCTGGTTTAATAACTTTATTTTGGCTCTTGTGGGGAAGAGAAATCTGTTGCCTCTGTTAGAAGAATGTTACTGAGAAAGCTTGTTCAAACCTCCTACATGCTTGGCAGGCTTCTGGGGCAGAAAATTGCTATCCATGTTGGAAAAGGAGCAGAGTCTAGATCATTTTCCAGAGATAGCTGACCAGCCTGAAGTGCAGGCTGTGTTCCAGGCAGGCTGATGAATGGCTGCAATTGTGACCTGTCAACTGCAGCAGCTAGGGCTGGGAAACCAGAACACACCAGGCAGCTCAGCTCAATCACCTGCTTGTGTGCTGGGCTGGCTGGGGCTGGGGCAGCTCTGCAGGGTGCTCAGATCTTGGGGATGGGGAAATCCCTCCTGGCCGTGGCCCTGGGTGCTTGTGTTGCTGCACTGAAGAAGAATGGGTGTTCTGCAGGTGGGTGCAGGGAGCAGCACTTGACTGCTGCTCTGCTCATGAACCTGCTGGAGAGATGAGCTCTGCTGCAGCTGCAGGCAAGGTTTGCAGCTCTCCCCCTAAGGACTGTTCACAAGTGTTCTTGGAGAAGCAGGTGAGAAGGAATCATGGGCAGACCTGCTTCAGAGCCACGAGTGCCTTCAGCTTGCAGCCAGAGCTACAGCATTTGACATGGCTGAGGGGGGAGCTCAGAGGTGAGTGGTCCAGTTGGTGACAGCCAGCCATGGGGTATTCAGAATGAACTGCCCTGGCTGGTCTGTGCTTTGTTGTGCTGTCTGTGACAAAAATGACCTGAGGAGGCTCCAGCAGCACACCAGTCTCACCAGTGTTACAGGATCCCTAGCAGCACACTTGACAGCCCTGTTCCCAGTTCCCCCACTGCAGTGCTCCCTCAAATGAATGAGCTTTGTTTCAGGTGAGGTGGTTATTAAAAGGAGGAAGAGGGGAAATTCCTGAAAGGAAATCAGAGTGGACCAGTTCAGCTTCCTCTGCAGACTGCAGAGCACCACCTCTGACATCAGCAGTTCTCTGCCTCCTGCTCTGAGGGGTTCTGCTGTCCTGCCAGGGGCTGATTCGTCCTGCTCCCCTCTGGAAGACTGCAAGTGTTGTTCCACAGCTTGCTGCTGAATTATGTCTTCTAAAGTAGAAATCTTTCATGGAAGATTTCTTTTAAACTTCATGTTAAAAGCTGATTATTGAAGGATTTGGTTTTTTTTGAGCAGGCAGAACTACCAGGCTGCTGTCAGACCACTGAGGAGCTGACATTTCTCTTGGGCTCTGCACTGTTACTGGAGGTGCTGATAATTTCTTATGACTTCATAAAAAGCAGTTTTTCCTGGTGACTGTACTGAAGATTTAAATATTGGCTTCTTGCACGTGAGGCCATATATGAATGTTTCAGTTTTAAAGATGCTGATCAGCAGTTTCTGTTGCTGGTGGAAAACACAAGCCTTGCCTGTGCTTTCTGTGTGTTGGCAAAGTTTCCATAAGAAGCTTCTGTGACACTCCTGCTGAAGTACAACTGGTTTAGTCCTGGTAAATAAATCTAGATTGTCAGCCACAGGTGTCTGCTTTTACTCCTGTGTTTGATAGTGTAAAGATAACATATTTATAGCAACTGCTAAAGCTACTGTCTTCTGAGAAGCTTCTCCAGACATAAAAGGTCACTTGAAGAGCAGTGTGAGGTTGGATCTTCGTTCTTCCTCTTGAAGACTCTCAGCTTCATGCTTTATGAGCACAAACGTGTCCTGAGAGCTGGTCAGTTCTTTGTGCTGTGGGGTATTCTGTTTTCACTGTGCAGGGCAGGTGAGTTTCTCAGCCACATGAAGAACAGCTGGAGGCTTGTCTGAGTTTTCTGTTTGTTTGCTTGCTTTTGTCATGCAAAGCAGAGTGACTGTCAGAGGGTTTTGTGTATGTGGCTCCTCCCTTTGAAGCCAAGAGTAATGCCTTTGTGTCCTGACAGCTTGTGAATGCTTTCCAGAGTGTGGAGGGGAGGTGGCAATACTAATTAGCTCGGAGCTGTGTCAGCTGCCTGTCACAGTGACAACTGCCAGGCTGGTAGAGCTCACTGAGCTCGCCACTGAAGCAGGACCAGCCCCGGAGTGCCAGCGTGCTGGGGTGGGAAGGGTCTCTGGAGATCATCTCCAGCTCCCTGCCCAAGCAGGGCCACCCAGAGCTGCTTGCTCAGGACTGGCCAGATGGCTTTTGACTGTCTCCACCCTCCCTGCAGGTATTATACACACTGGTGGTCCCCCTGAGCCTTTTCCTCCCCAGGCTGAAGGGGCTCAGCCTGTCCTCATGGGGAAAATGCTTTCTTGTCCCTTCACCATCCTTTGCTGGACTCTTTCCAGTAGGCTCATGTCTCTCTGGATGCAACACCCCAGGGGTGTCCTCACCAGTGCTGAGCAGAGGGGAGGGACCCCCTCTTCACCTGCTGGCCCAGTTTGCAGCCAGGGCACAGCCCTCACTTATTTCTGGGATGAGGTGGCAGTGGGGAGTGCAGAAGGGATAAGGAATGAGATGCTGAATCCAGGGAAGTATCTAGATTATTTGTTTGCTTGTTTAGTTTGTTGTTTGGGTTTTGGAGGTTTTTTTGTGTGTGTGCCCCTCTGGAGCTATTGTAACTTGTCTGGGGTGTAGGTGCAACTCCTGGGGATGTTTCCTATGTGGCTCACTGTTCAGTGGTGCAAGGACCAGAAATTCCTTGACCAGTCCTGCAGATGCTCTGGTCTGACAGTGCTGAGTTAGAGCTCAGCTGAGTGCAGGCTGGAGTGAAACTTGCTGCTGTAAAGAGCTCGTGAGTGGTGTGGAGAGGCAGACAAATGCAGTTGCAATGAGCCATGTAATAAACCATGCCCTGGTTTAGGTTCCAACATCTCTCTTAAAAAGTGAAGTATTCATTGTAAACTGTTGGCTAATAAATGTTTGCCTCATGTCCCATGATTAAGGGTGGGTGGGATTTAGATGAGTCTGCTTGAAGCTCTTTTCTCCACTTGTTGGGGTTTTTTTTCCCCCACAAAGATACTGAAATATTTTGCTCTCAAAAAGCAGGAACCCCTCATATTCATGGGTAACTGAAATGTCTGCTGTAGTCCTTTCTGGGCTGCTTTCTTTGAAGGTGAATACTCAAGCCAGCTGTTCCACTGTGCAAAGGCCACTTTCACCAGTAATCACAAGCAGCTTTCCCTTTCATCAGTAGGTTTGAGGAAATCTAGCTTTGTGGGCAGAGGAGGCAGCAGGAGCCTAATCTCCTACAATAACTTGTTCATACATATGAATAAATGCCTTTTTCTTTACCAGCCAAGTTGCATAAAAGTCAATATTTTTGAGAGTTTTGACATCTCTTCCAGATTTTCATATGTATACTGCAATGCTAGCAAATGTGGATCTTTTTACTGCAGGAAGATGGGATTCGTGTAGGTTTCATCCAGCCTGTTGGGCTCTGCTTTCCAAATGCATTCCAGCTTGCTGTCTTGCAGGGATCATTTGCAGAAGAACAGGGTGTGCTGGTGATGTTTGCTGTCCAGCTACAGGGGCTGCAGGACTGCCAGTGTGAGGAGAAGCTACAGGTGTTTGAGACCTTGTCAGTTATTTTTAAGACATCTTTCTTTTTTCTTCAGCTTGTTTCAGTTCATCCAAACATGACTGTGGCTTTTCTTGAAAGCTTCTTATTAGTGGCAAGAAACCCTGGCTGGGCCAAGCAGAGCCTTTCTGCACAGTCAGTAAGTTTACCAACCCCAGTCCATAGCTGCTTCTCCTTGGAGATGTGATCTGCTGCTGGTTCTTCTTCAAGCTGCGCTCTGCGTCCTGTGAAATCCATGTTGTGTCCTCCCAGCAGGAGCTGGGGGTTGGCAGCACAGGAGGAGTGGGGCCCGGGGCCTGGCTGTGGGGAGACAGGTTGTAGGAGATGGAAATCATCCTTAGTGAGGCATGAGCAGCCTTGAAGCTGCTGTGACTGCAGGACTGTCTACATGCATGGCTCCTGAGGTCTGGGACCAGTTTCTGGGACCTGGGAGAGTTGGACACTAGAGTTTTGAGTTGCAGCTGTTGAGATCAGAAACTAAGATGATGGTTAGGAGATGAGCATTAGTATTGTTCTGTCTGTGATTGGTATCACAGAGTCATTTCAGAAATCACTATTTGGATGCTTCAGCAATCCTGAATGGTCATGACCTAGCTCACTGATTTTTGCTGGTAAACATTCACTCTTTTCTTTCTAGAAACCTGGGCTTTCAAAGAGGGTAATGAGATCAGGGGATGTTTCATTTTTCATGGTTGATGTTGTCACTGAATCCTGAGGTGGTTTTGCTCCATCCCTGTGGTCAGACTGTTGCTAATGTGCTCCAGCCTTCTGTCCTGCATCCCCATCACCAGCTGTTGTAAAAGTGGCTTTACTCTTTTCCCCATCATTTGTAGGGACTGAAAAGTGCCCCAATCCTGCTGATGCATCACTGTGTGGTTAATCACCTTACTGACAAGACTAGGAACAAGAGGAAAATGGGTGTTTTACTGATACCTTCCAATGGAAGCTTGGTGCTTCAGCATGAGCTTTGTTTGCAACAAAGGATTTTGTTTTAGAGTGGGTATTCCTCACTTTCTATCAAAAAGAGCCATGAACTTCACAGTTGAATGGAAAGGCAGTTGGATTTCAAAGCAGAAACCAGCCTCTTTACTACTTTCTTCTCTATTTCATAGTTAAAATTGGTTCCTGTAGGAGTTGATCCTCTTCAAAGGCAGAGCTTCCACTTTCAAGTTCTTGCTGGGGATGTCCTGAATTCTCAAAGTACTTTGAAAGATGGGCCTAGGGACTGATGAGGAGCCTTGGGGCCTGAGACAGGAGCAGTCATGGCTTCATCTCCTGCAGTGGCAAGTATGGGAATCTCACCACTTCTGTCAGAAGTCCTTCCCTTGCTCTTGGTGTGGGAAGCAATTCCCACGTAGTTTGAACTTTTTATGTGGCAGCTAAAATCTGATACAGTTTGAGCTGTGCCTCTACCTAACAGCTATGAGAGTAAGTTTTCCTCAGATACTTTTAACTATGTGAAGCCTGTAACCATCTCCATCTCTTTTAAATGCTTAATTTTCCTACTGAGTGATTCTGGTTGTTGGAATTAAAAGGAATATTGTTCTAGTGGCCTGACATGGATGTTGGTAGGCTTTGGAAGGACATTGTAGGGTATCCTTCTGGAGAGTTGGTATCCAAAACTGGCCATAAAATCCGAGTTCAGGACTCAGAAAGGTCAAATAAAACAAAACTTCCATCAGTGTGTGTACCTCCAGTGTCAGGAGAGTGTTGCCAGCTTGGCACCTCTGTAAGATCTTTATTTAACTTGTGTTTAGATTCTCCTCTCTGGAATTGCAGTCAGCTGCCCTTTCCATCCCTTGTACTCGTGCAGCTGATTTTGCCACCAGAGCATAACACTTTGTGCTCACCCTTACTGAATTGCGTCCTTTCTGTTTCAGACCATTGTCCAACTGGGCAGGATCTTCCTGAGCTCTATTCCTGCTGTCCAGAGTGCCTGCAGACCACCTGCAGGTGTAAAGATAGTCTGTGCTCCAGTGCCCAAGCAGTGGATTGAGGTGTCCCTTGGAGGAGACCCCTAGGAGCTCTGTCTGATGCATCCTGAACCTTGGAGCCGTGTGTCCAGAGTAGCTGTCAATGGTGGACCCTCCTCCTGTGAGCCATGTTCTTACAGACATGCCATCAGGGTGGCACTGAAAGCTCTGCCCCCTCCACAGTGAGATCCCATCACCTGTGTTTGTTCTGTGTGAGGCCTGGTAGCTTTTCTCTGAAGGAATTCTTGTCTGAAAGGCCACCCCTGTTGGCTTGCTGCTGTCTAGCTGACAAGTGGCCCTGCAGTGTTTTGGTGAGCACAGGCTGTCCAGCTTGGTAATTTCATGTTCTTCAAAGACAGGTGCTTAGGCCTTCTGAATCTTCTGGGCTGTTGCTGCTCTCAGAGTTAATGTCAGAGAGTCATATTGAGAGAGAGAGAGCTCTGAGGTGATGTGTGAATTTTTATTTTGCCACACTGGGGGTGTGTGTGTGGCTTTCTTCACATGTTCCTCCCCTTGTGGCCTGTAATTGCTGGTCCTAGGCAGGGTTTGAAGACTGAAACGTGGTTCCAGCTATGTCATGAACAATGGTGTTCCTATTCCTCCTTCAAAGGCAGTGCATGGAAAAAAGGCATCTGTTCAGCAGCCTCTGTGTGCCAGGCTGATACCCAGCACTTCCAAAGCCACTATCTTTATTTACACTAAAAGGCATTTATCTGTATACTTGGGGAACTGCCAGCTTCCACGGGCATGGTTTCTAGCAAAGCAGAGCTCTCAAGAATACAGTTTGTGTTTGGAAGGCTTGTGCTGGTTAATGGCAGCAGAGGGATGCTGCTCAGGACAGGAGCTGAGGTGTTGGACGTGGCTTCCCTTTTAAAGGGCAATTTGAAGTCTTCAGAGAACTGAATACACTCATCCAGCTGAGACAACACTTCTCTGGCAAGAAAACTTCTTGGAAACCCTAACAGTGGAGCGTGTTGTGGATCATGATGTGTGAGCTGTGGGAGGGAATAGCTGTGCTGTAAGACACAGGTGTGCTCAGGTAGCTGTCTGTCCTTGTTGACTGGCACTGAGCCTCTGTCCTGGGGAGTAGCTGCTCTGCTCTGTCAGCAGAGGTGTCCGGTGTGGGGAGGAGGAGGTGGGCTCTCCCCTGGTCAGCATCAGGAACATCCTTTTGCTGCTGGCTCTTGTGCCAGGGCTAGGGCTGAGTCTTGACCTGCTGATCCCAGCTGTTGGCCAGGAAGGGGACATGAAGAATTTGCTTTTCTGCTCCAGGCATCATTCACCTTACCATTGGGTTTGCCTTTCCCCTTTAGGCAGCAGCCCCCCATGGACATCTTGCCCAAGTACAGCTACTGAGTGGGAAAAGTTCTCTTAATTGTCTGAAGGAATGCAAGAGGGATTTCAGCAGCAGGGGATATGAATGACAATTTAAGGTGGAAAACTTTTTCACACCTTTCAAAATACTTGCTTAAGAATAGTGCAAGAATGTATAGCATATAGGGTATCTGTAAAAATAGAGCTATGAAACACATGCCATGTGGTTATAAACCACAACTTTTTGTGCCTAACAATAGCAACAGGGTTTTATGTGCTGCAAGTAAATTTATCTTGGAAGTTAAATGACTTTCTATTTACAGCCACTTTCTGAGGAGGAGAGTTTTATTACTACTCCTCACAGACAACTGAATTGGAAAGATGATCTTGGGCCTCCTCCGTCCCTTCAACAAAGGAATGCTGCCTTGATCTGCAGATGCCAAGTGCTGTCCATGTGTTCAGTCCTGTGTCACTCAGATCTCCTTTAGCTATTGTGTTACTCTTCTATCATGAGCTGCATTTAGCTGTCACTCAAGTGTGTAATGCCTCTTAGGAAAACAGGGGTACTATCACTGTGAGAGTGTGATATTTATCAGCTCGATCTGTACCTTTGATATCAGCTATACAGCCATTGTACTTAAATGGGAATAATTAAACAGCTGGGCTGTGGCATCTTCCCTGGGGCTGGTGTAGCTGTGCCAGCCTGAGGATGCCCCGCAGGACCGGTGCAGGATTCCAAGTGAAGAACCAGCACTGGGGAGCTTTGACACTTCATCCAGTGTCTGTGTGTTTGAAATACAGCGTGGGGTGCTGAGTAGCAATGGTGGGTACTGTGCAGAGGTGTTTGTGGGCTGTGAGAAGAGACCTTTTCATCTCGGGGGTGTGCAGCTGCCTCCACAGCACTGTCGTGTGACGCGGGGCGTTTCACTAGTGGCTTCACAGGCACCTTTGCACAGCAGCAGTTGCACTTGAAATAGCCTGAAAGTGCATTGGACCCCAGGAAGGTGCCCGTTCTCAACGTGTGTTTGGTTCTTGGGCCCATAGGAATCCGTCAGCTGCCTTCTACCAGGTGTTCCAGTGCTGCAGGCCCCGTGAGACAAAGACCTCCTGGGATAGGTATGGATGCTGCAGCGGGGACTGCACACGTGCTGAGGGTGCATGGGCAGCTTGGCTCTACAATTGCAGAGCTGCAGCTTGTGGACAGCTTCCCACGGCAAGAGAGCAGCCCCAGAATGAGGTGCTGATACTGAAAACAAAGGGTTAATGTGTGACATGGCTTTTCCCTTCCATCCTGCATGGGTCCTAACAAAGTGCAAGAGTTTAATGCTGGTTAAACAAGCTGACCCTCCCTGAGGTATTTATAGGTTCCTTTTCCAGAAGGAAACTGGCTGTTCAGCCCTGCACTGGGAAGCAGGCTCTGAAAATGCTCCATTTAAACTCAGTTTTCACAAAGTTAAGGTCTTCTGTCTCAACACCAGGGAAGGAGCTTTGTCTGGCTGTCTCTGCTGAGTAAGGCTGGGTGGGGAGCAAACACCAGCCCTGGCAGCACAGGAGGATGAAGCAGCTCTGCTAAGGTAGCAGGGAACTCCTGGAAAGAAACTGCCCTGAAGTGCAGCAAAGTCCTGTCTGCTGTGGATGGGGCTTGTCAGCACTGCATTACTAGCTCACCAGGGGCTGCAAACTGCTGCTTTCCTGGCCTCTCACGATTGTCAAGAGGTGTTTTTGTCAGCACTGAGTTGAAGTCCCAGTGATGGTGTGTTTTCATGCCTTGTGATGCTCTGGCTTGTCACAGCACTTCTGCTTAACGAGGTCTGTAGAATATGAATTTTGTTTGGCTCTTGAAGTATTAATAACTGTTGCATCACTGCACTGGCTGTGTTTGACTTGAGAGGCTTTTCAACTCGACTGAACCCTTTAAAGTTTGCTTGGCAGCAGTTTCTGCGCAGGGCAATACTGGTGGTTAACAGCAGTGCTCGTGCATCTGGCTTTTTTAATGCTTTTTACTGCTGAAGTGCTAGCATTAGGCAAAGTTTCATAAGCATGTCTTCCTTTCCAGCAGAAACTTGGTCAAATCTGCATTTATGTTTAAGCTCTGGATGATGTCACTTTCCTGCATTCGTGGGACAGAGTTGGTATTTGGGTTCCAAGGACATTGTTATTTCTCTGAAATGAGCTTCAGGGCTCTGCATACAGATTTGGTACATGGACCACTTTAAAGTCTAGCCTTTTATTTTCATGTCTCAGTGTGAAATAAATCTTAAGATGAGGAAGCTTAGTAAAAAAACACTAAAAAAACAACCAAAAAAAAAGACAGGAGGAGTTACACATTTCACTTTTTGGTTGTAGCCTGATCTGGAGGTTCTTCTAGGAGTAAAACTTCTAAATTTGAAATTTAAAGTGTAAAACTGAAATGAAAGAGTGTGAGGGCAAGGGTGGCTTTTGGGTCACACCACTGCAGTTGCTGTTGTGATTAGCAGGGTTTTCTTGCTGCTTTGCTCTCCTGGGGGTGATGTGCAGTGTGACTCCCCTCGTGCACGGGGTGTTTGGTTTTGGTTTGGAACTCGTGCACTGCTTCTAAGATCAGTTATGATCTTGGAATCATTTTCTCTGGGTGGGCCATAAAGCTCAGCCAGTGGTCACTCGTGCAGAGTGGCTGGTTAAGTAGCTCATTAATGAGTAAACTAACGAGGGGAAGGGAGAATTAATGCACACACAGTTTGGTTTTGCTCACAAGTGAGATGCAAACCCAGGGTGGGAACACTTTGTGTTCCTCCCAGAAAGGCTGATGGTTTGGTTTGCAGCAGCAGAGGGGCTGTGAGAGCCAGGGGAGGTCACTTGGTTTGGGGGTGTCTGCTCAGGACTCCTCTAAGATTGACCTAAAGCAAAGCAGATCTGGTGCTAAAAGCTAGAGCTGGCTCCCAGAGGCTGCTGGGGAGCTGGTAGCACCAGAGCATCCCCCTGGGGGGTGTTCCACAGCCCCTGCCAGCCCCTGCCAGCCCCTGCAGCTGTGCTGCTGGGGAGCTTTGTGGACCTAAAGGCTTGAGGTAACAGCACAGTAAATCTCCATGCTAAATTCAAAAGAAGCACTGAAAGCAAGAAAAAGCAAGAAGAGTCCTGCACCCTGGCAATGTCTGTGGGGTGAGTGGCTGCCAGAAACTGCTGGGAGAGCAGTTGGTGATGCAGAGTGGTTTTTGTTACAGGCTGAAAGACACGACCATTGAAAGCTGGTTTTCATCATGCAGTCAGTAGGATTTTCAGTCTCATTTAAATGTGAAATGCTGTTACCTAGCCTAGTGCTTGTCAGCACTGCTGCAGTGGAGCTGGCTGGACACTGGATCTGTCCAGGGAGCAGGTCTGGAATCCTGACTGGGTGCTTCAGAGTGGCTGGAACTGCTCTGGGGTAAGGCAGCAAGTATAGTGAAGGAAAAGCAGTATTTGCACCTCCTCATGTCTGCAGAGCTGCCTCCCCTGATTCTAGAGCCGTGTCACGACAGGCTGTGTCGTGTTCGTGACAGACTGTGCCAGGGGCGTGCAGCAGTGTGGATTGCAGTGCCTTTGAGCAGGGGTTCCTGATCTCAGACACTTTGATCCACATGGCCAGGAGCTGGCCTTGTCTGCACTGTGACTGCTGCTCATTCCGAGGAGCTTTAACACGAGCATTGCTCCAGTACTGGCACCATGTTCTCGTGAAATGGGTGTTGAGCACTTCTAGATCCCGAGCTTTGTTGGGTTTAGGGGCTGTTACTCCCTCGGTCCAAAAAGCTGATTGCTCTGCTGGTAACTGCTCAGTGCCAGGTACTGACAGTCCCCAGGGACTTGTTAAGATGTGTTTCTCTAAACACTGCATAGTTGGGCTTTGTCTTGCTGTGTAGCTAATTGCCCGTGCTCGTTAAGGAGTGGTGGCTTTTCCTCAGCAGGGTTTCAGTGACAGTTCAGGGGTGAGCTCCTGACCAGGCTGCAGACCTGCTGGCTTTTTTTTAAGCGTAGCTGCACTGTGCTGATAGCAGCTGACACTGCTGCGGGGGGATTATCAGCAGCTATCACTGGCAGGGCCAGTAAATAGCCAGAGCTGCTGCCTCATGCAGTCAGGGGACCCGTGTGGCAGGGCAAGGGTGCAGGAGAGGAGAGGCTGGTGCTGGTCTGTGGGGTTTGTAACTGGAAGGTAGTCTCTAAAGCCAGAGGACAAGCATTAGAACTGCTTCAGTGCTTTATAAAATCAGTTAGTGGAAGTAGAGCTAGAAGTCAGGACCCTGTGAATATGCCATGAATCTCTCTTCCCAGTGAAGAAAGCAGGGAAAAGGAGGCAAGATCCTTGTTTATCCTAATGCATTGTTCTGCTTGTGGGTGTCATAAGCATAGACAGAGGGGCTAGAACCTGAAGGAACAGTGTCTTGTAAGAGCTTTAATGGAATTGGGGGGAAAAAAACCCTGATTATATGCTGAATTCTCCAGCCTGGAGCTTTTCCCTCTGTGGAAGCGAGTGCTGGGAGTCCTGTGGGTGCCAGTGCTGTGCAGTTTGATCAATGATACAGTGATGCTGACAACCATTTCTTCTTGTATTTACAGTGCATCTGGTGCAAGTGTTGTTGCCATTGACAACAAAATAGAACAGGCAATGGTAAGTAAAAAATAAGTTATTTCTACCTGGCTTAGCACGAGTTTCCAGCTGTGCTGTGTGTCTGAGTCTGAAACATCCCTTCAGTCAGGCCAGACAGGCTGTTGTTGGGAGAAAGGACCATGGGGTGACCACAAGCCAGGATTGTCCTCACTGTTGGCCCAGCAGAGTTCTGGCATGAATCCTCCTACAGTTGCTCTGAACAAGCTGGTGGAGCTTAGAGGTGCTGACAGTAGACAGTGTCTTTTAACTCTCTTGCTTCAGCAGAGTTTATTTCTTCTAATTGGTGCACTTGGGCCATTCCACCTGTGACACTGTTCAGCTCCAGTCACATCTGATTGTTGGCTCTGCTGATGTAGAGGCTTCTTGTCTCCGTTCTCATACAACTGCAGTGCAGGCTCCTGCCTCCAGGCCCAAGCCTCAGCTGGCGTTTGCACTTTGAGCAGCCAGGAGTGGTTCCAGTCCCAGCCTGAGGCAGAGCTGGGGTGACCAGACCCTGCTGCTTGTGGCAACACAGGCTTTGTTGCGGGGCCGTACTTCAGTCTCAGTTTTCAGTGGGAAGTGCTGTAGTTTCCCAGTGGAGGCAGTCAGTCAGTAGTAAGTGCTGGGGTTGCAGTGGGCTGCAGCTGTTCTCACGTGTGACTGTCTGCTTGCTCCTCGCAGGATCTCGTGAAAAGCCATCTGATGTACGCGGTGAGGGAAGAAGTGGAAGTCCTGAAGGAACAAATAAAAGAATTAGTGGAAAGAAACTCTTTACTTGAACGGGAGAACGCACTGTTGAAATCTCTTTCAAACAACGATCAGTTATCCCAGCTTTCAGCCCCACAGGCCACCCCCGGTAGCACTTCCCAAGCAGCGGCGGCGCAGCCCCCGGCGCAGCCCAACGTCTCCTCGGCGTAGCCCCCGCCCCCAGCGCGGCGCCCGTGGCCTCGTCAGTATTAGACAATCACTCTGAGAGCCCCTGGCCGTGCCCAGGCCCGGGGAGCTGCTGGTGCAGAGACCACCCCGGCTGGGCTGCGGCGGGGCGGCCGCGGGGGCTGCGTGGCTCTCCCGCCCGTCTCCAGAGCCACTCTTCTTTCAACAGGAGTAACATTTGCCTACATTAGTTTCATTTATTTGTTTTATTTATTACAGGGCTGCTATTTTCATAATGTACATGAACAATGTCACAGAACTTTTTCAGTTTGGGTTTTGGTTTTTTTTTTTAATGTCTGTATCAGTAAAATGAGGGGTGGGGTTGCGTTGAGTAGATAAAATGTTTAGGCAATAATTGAACAAAAGAATCCTGGCATATTTCTAACACTAATGGCAATTTACCTTTGGTATTTATTTACGGTAGTCAAGATCCAGCTTGAATGTAAATTTTGTATAGAGTGTAAGTATGAAGACCATAGTGCATCTGTACAGGTAGTCACCAGTTATTGTGATATAATAATTGATGGGCTATTTTGATGAAGAAAACTTTGCTCATTTCTGTTTCTACTTTCTGATAGAGAGAAATTGCCATGATTCCTCTGCTTTTTGACATTTCGTATACTCTTTTTTTTTTCTTTTTTCTTTTTTTTTTTGGGTGGGATTAAAAAGCTGTGAAATTGTTCAACCTACTTTGTAACCAAAGAAGCAAAGCTGTGTAATTGAGGTTTGTTGTTTTGTTTGTTTGGGGTTTCTTTTGTTTCGGTTTGTTTTTTTTTTTCTTTTATAATGCACATTCTTTATGTATTTTTTATTTAGTGTTTTCTCATTCACAACTTTCTTTGCTGTCTAGCATGATCTGCATGACCTATAATCTTTGAACCACTTTCGTACCTCATGTTTTTATCCAGCACTCTTATTGTAATATGTAATAGTCTGTGAACAATGTCAAATAAAAAGGAAAGAGCAGCCGGTGTTGGTGGAGCTGAGCTAGTGTGCTATGCACTAGTAGTTTCAAAAAAATAAATGAAGTGAGCCATCTTTTGTTCATTTAAAATGGTGTTTTGAATTTCGTATGCAGAAAACGTTTTGTTACATTGCAGATTTTAATGTATTTAATAAATGCAACATGCAGATTAAGTGCAGTGTATACTGAGTATTTAAATTAAAAATGTACATTTCATAAATACAGTTTCAAGAGAGACCATCATTTGTGTAAACTAACGCAGTGTGTCAAATTGATGTATAAATATATATATATATATTTTAACACATTTTCTGAAATTAAACAGCAGTTTTGTTGAATATTGTTCTGGCTGCAGGTGTCGTTGCAGTGTGACTACAACCACTAGCACTGGAGAAAGGTGGGAGGCCAAGGTCACTGCTGCTGCTCTGGCAGGAGAGGGGATGCTGAGGCTGCCACTGTTGTGTGAGTGAGTGACCACCCAGCTGTGTCCTGGGCTGCTGGGACACTTGGGTGTGTTCAGCCCAGAGCTTGTGACTGGGATGCTCCTCACCCCATGGGCACAGTGTGGGGCACTGCCTC
The DNA here is from genome assembly GCA_024611195.1 of Ceyx melanurus. Lineage (NCBI taxonomy): Eukaryota > Metazoa > Chordata > Aves > Coraciiformes > Alcedinidae > Ceyx > Ceyx melanurus. The sequence continues at coordinate 1,557 of JANHGL010005429.1, read as the reverse complement.
CCTGCTCCTCACCCCATGGGCACAGCATGTGGCACTGCCTCCCTGCTCCTGTCCTGCTGCTCCTTGGCCTGAACCCCCACGGTTTGCTCCGGGACCTCCTTGTCCTGTGTCACCTCACTGGGGTTTGTGTGAGAGGTGAGGCAAGCAGCAGTGCTAGAAAATGTGTGTTTTGGTGTTGGGAGATCCAAGGAGATCCGTGTTCCAGGATGAGCTGCACCATGCCAGTAAACACTCTGTGTTTGAAGAGCTCTCTGAATTAACACTCTTCCCTTCAGCTGCAGGTGAGTGCTGCAGGTGAGTGCTCCTGGCTGCTGCCAGCACACGTGTGGCCTGCACAGCCTCCAGGACCTGAGAGCTTTGCCACAGACAGAGCGAGGACCTTCCAGCAGCAAAGTGTTTCCCTCACTGCAGATGTATGGCAAGGGAGTGACTGGGACTGTAAGGGACAAAGGGGGTACTCTGGGAGCAGAAGCCATTCAGGTGAGTAGGTGGCTAATGGGGAGGAGACACTGAAGCATCTGGAGTTGCTGTCCTGCTGGTGGTGGGAGTGCAGAAGGGCTGGTGAGGAAGTCCTGTGAAGCACTGTGGTGTCAGTCTCCTTCCCCTCTCCTGGAGCACTTGTGACCGTAGCTCTGTGTGTGCAGCTGTCTGAGCTCTCAAGGGCTTTGTGTCTGCCACACAGTGATGGATCAACTTAGAGGTAAAGCTTTTCTTTCTCCAGAAGAAAAAGAAGTAAATCTACTGGAAATAAGGGATTAGGACAAAGATTGAGCTGGGTTTGTTAGTGCTTTGTTGGCTTTGCTTTGCTCTGCTCTGGTTGTGCTTGGGTTTGGTTTGTTTTCTGCTGGTGGTGAGTTGTGTTCAGCTGTAAATGCAAACTGCCTGCTGGGCAAGAGCACTGTAAGAGGGCAGAAGAGGGTCTTGAGCTGCTGCTGCCTTTACCCAGGCAACACTTTGGAGTCAGGAAGAAAGGCTTGTTGAGAACAGGCGGCGTGGCTGTCAGGGTGTGGTTGTTGGCTGCTGGCTTTGCATGCACGGTGTCCTCCAGCTTCCTGCTGCTGTAAAACCTGCCCTGTGACAGCAGTGATGTCACTCAGCTGCCTGCCAGCGCCTGCAGCACCTGCGACTGGGTGGCGGGGTGACAGGGCTGTGCTGCCCACGCACAGGGCTCTGTCCATGTGGGGACAGGCCTGTGGCTCACTGTGGCTCTGTGCTGGCCGGTCACTCCTGGCTGCTGGCTGAGGGAAGCTGGGGAGCTGGATGTGAAAGTGGCTCCTGGGGTGCGAGGCGGGAGCCAGGGGCTGGGCAGGGTGTTGGGGCAGCCAGTCCAAGCCTCAGCAGCTGCTGCTCTGCCCGGTTCGGCGGGATGGAGTGCCGCTTTGGCCGGGTTGGTGCAGGGTCGGTCGGTCGCAGAGGATGCTGCCCTGGGGCTCGGTTGGTTCCTGGGAGATTTCCCCGAGCCCCGGAGCTCTCTGGAGTGACAGGTGCGAGCCGGGGCTGGGCCAGGGAGTGGTGCTGTGAAGAGCAGGACGGGTGTTGAGCGCGATGCTGGCGACC
>JANHGL010005425.1:0-11733 GCA_024611195.1 Ceyx melanurus | reverse complement strand
ACCTCTCGGGGGAGGGGGGGGAGGGGGCAGGGCAGCCGGCTGCCCGCCTCCAATGGGTTCCGGGAAGCCCTGGCTGCGGCGGGCCCGGCGGATGCTGGCGAAGGAAACGGCCTTGCAGGTGGCAGCGGCTGCACCGGCGCCCCGGAGGACAGGGTTCTATCCTGAGGCCCGGCATCCATGCCTTTCCCCTGGGTGCCGTGGGCTCCCTCCCCTGCTGACGTGCGATACCCCACTCCGGGAGCCCCCGTGGGTGCCTCGGTGTCCCTACTTACACGGTGCCAGCTATACTGGCTCTGGGAGCCGCGGTGCTTTCCGAGCTGTCATGGCATCCCGCAGCTCCGGGAGAGCTGCCCCGTAGCGCCAATGGATGGCATTCCAGTCCCTGCAGGGCTCTCCCAGGGGATGTCACAGCCTCGGGCATCCCGGTGTCCGTCCCGTTGCCACCCCGAGCCTATCTGGGTGCTCGCCTCCTTGCCAGGCCGGGAACCAAAGCCAGCAGCATCTGTACAGGCACACGCAGGCACGCAGCCTTATCATTGCCTGGCAGACCCCGGGAGGAGGAGTGTCAGGCCACCCCTTTGTTGCTTTCCCCTCCCGGGACACAGGACGAGTCCCCGGGCTAAATTCAGGGCCACAGGGCGGGCGGCTTTTGGCTGGCTAGCGATAGGTGTGCGGTGGGGAGGAGGCCACACCGTCAGCCCCGCGCCTCCCACCTCTGAGAGGTCCCAGTGCCATGCGAGGAGCCAGGCTTGTGGCAGTGATGACATCTGGGCTCCCCTTGAAAATGCAGCCTCTCCAGGAGAGGGCTTTGGCAGGGGGATGCCTATCTGCTGGCAGCAGCCTGCCTGCACTGGAGGGGCTGTGGCCAGGGCTGGGGGCTCGCCCTGCATCTCCTAGCCTCTCGGTCTTTATCTCCACCATCCATGCTCCTTCCCCATGGCTTCATGGCCTTCTGCCCCTCTGCTGATGGCTCCAGACCCGTGACAGCCTATGGACAGGCCCTGGGGTGCTTGGATGATGTTAGTCCCTTGGTGTGGTTCGGGGGTCCTTCCCTGGCCAGCCAGGGCACCGAGTGCTGGTGTGGGATCTGCAAACACTGCTGCTGTCACACAGACAACCAAATTGGTATTGTGCAAGCGTGGCTGTCCCTCCCATAGAGATCAGGCCCCGGATGCTCCCCTGGAGCCCTCTGGTGCTCCCCTGAGGCCCTCAGCAGCCCCAGACTGGGATAGGGGTAAGGGCAGGGGAGGCAACTGCCTGTGCCCATGCCCTGTCTGGAAGCACCTGGCACTCAGCAGAGCCCAGCGGCTCGGCCCCCCTGTGCTGCACGTGCACGCGATGCACTGGGGCAGAAGGCAATCTGTTCCCATCTGTGTCCTGCGTGGCAGCTGAGCCCTGCGCTGGCCCCGCTCAGCGCCCAGTCCCAGCGCTGCCCTCAGCCTCAGCCACTTCAGCTCCAGCTTCCAGCTGGGGGAGAGCTTGGGGAGCCCCTGCTCCTGTCCACGACCCCCGACACCCACCTGCTGGGAGGCCCGCAGCCAGCTGCCCGCAAGGTCGTCTGTCCACACCGGGTAAATCTTTAACTGCTTCTTGGGAAACACCTGAGTGTCATCGCTTGTGTGGGTATCGGGGTGCTGAGACGCCGGAGCGGGTGGGAGCTATTAGGAAGAGATCCTTCCACTGGCCCACCCTACATCCTCTGCCAGACCCGCTTCTATGTGCCGTGAGGGCAGGTATGGGTTTGCAACCCGCCTGGCACAGCCACTCTGTTCCTGGAAGGAGGGGGAGGCCTGGGGCGGGGACATGCCCACCCCACCAGTCACATCTCTCTTGGTGTCTCTCCCCTCTGCCCAGCTTGCTCTGACGGTGGATTGAAGAGCGCCGCTGCAGCCAGCGCAACGGGAAGTGGTCAGGAGAGGGTCCCCGTGGTGGGCAGGCGGCACCACACTCCAGCCTCCAGGGATGGCCGATAAGTGCAGCGAGGGGCTGCTGGTAAGTGCCGGGGTGTGGGGAGTGGGCTGGCATGGGCCACTGCTTCAAGGACCCAGGGCGCCCAGTGCAAGGAGCAGGATAGCAGGGCTCCTGTAAAGCTTGATGCCCCTGCAGGACACCCAGCTAGGGTTGTGTCACCACCATGCTCCTCCGGCACAATGACCGTGGGGCAGATGCTGGCCTCTGCTTGCCCTGAGCCTGCTGCCTGCAGGTCTCCCTGAGTGCAGTGTCTTGCTGTGCCTGGAGATGCTATCTCCTGCCTCAGGCACCCTGCCCAGCCTTATCGCCTGCTCCAGCCCTCCGGGTGAGTGGCAAAGGTGGGAAAGCCCTAAGCGGGTGTCTCCTCTGCCTGTTCTCAGAAAAGGGCATGGGCGTCCTTCTGTGCCTGCTGCCCCCAGAGCAGCATGGTGAGGGGCTGCTTCCCCTCTGCCTCCACCAGGCAGGCTCTACCAGATGGGGCTCAGAGAATGGTGCATGAGTAGAGCCAGGTTTTTCCAGGCACTGGTGTGGTGCCCGACCCTCCATCCTCACAAGCATGGTGTGTTCTGCCCTGCGCTCACCTGCACCAGGGGAGGCTTTGGTGCCCTGAGCAGATGTGTGTAGTGCATGTCTCTGTGCTTGTGGCAGCTCCTGTGCAGCGGGGGTATTGGGAGCCTGGAGCTTGAGTTCCCATGCCAGGCTGCTGCTCTGTGCTAGGCGGGTGAGCCCAGGTTGGGCTCGGTTCTTCCCTTTTTCCCAATGGATGGGATCTGAATGCCGGGACGACATGATCGCTGGGCCCTCCCCTTCCTGGGGGGCTTCCTGAAATAGCTTCACACTCCAGCCAGAGGGCTGAGAGCCAGGACTTCCCTGGGAAGCCAAGAGCCTGGGGAGCAGCGTGCTCCAGCAGGCTCTTCCAGCGCACTCGCATGTGCACGGCTCCTCCATTTGTGTGTCCCAGCATATCCCTGCTGGCTGTGCTGGCATGGGGAGCCCAGCAGCTGTCCTGCCTGTGGGTCAGGGTGGCCAGCGGGAGAGGGAGGCAGATTTCTTGAGGAGAAGCCCTTGGCTGGGAACAGGGAGGTGCTGAGGATGTATCTGCAATCTTTCACAGGGACATGTGGGGTGCTTGCCATGGCCCCATGCTGATACTGTGTTCTTGCCCTGGCTGGAGCAGCCCATATCACACTAGGGCAGGGAGCCAGGCATGGGAGTGCCCACCTGCTCCTGGTCAATCTTTAACCCACTTCTCGGAAGTACCTGACCAGCCCACCTCAGGGCCAGGGCATGTGGAGAGGTGGGGACAGGCAGGGAATCACAGGCTATGAAACACGCTGTGCCAGCTGTTGTGGCTCAAAGCCCTCTGCCCCAGGGCTCCTCAGTTTGTGGGGTGCAAGGACACCCTTGCACAGGGCACAGGGGCTGCTGAGGTGTGGGAGTGGGGGCTGCAGGGTGGAAGACAGGTCTCTGTGAGAGCATCCCTGGTCTCGGAGCATCCCTGCTCCTGGAGCATCGCTGCACCGTGAGCGCCTCAGGAGGAGCTGCAGTGGGACAGGCACTGGCTGCTGAGCTGCCGGGGTCACTGGGGAAGGGAGCTAATCTGTTTGGCCTGCATCCAAGGCCCTGACAGTTGCCTGGTAAAGCTGGTCCCTCCCTGGCCTCTCCCTGCCTGCAGCTCCCATCCCCATCGCCCAGCTGGGCCCTACAGTGCAGCCCTTGCACAGCCCTTTTGTGTATCTCCTGGGGCTGGGTGGGTTTGCAGCACAGCTCAGGGTGCCCACCATGCCCTGCCTGAAGAGGGACCATGGGTATTGGAAGCAGCAGCTGGGCAATGTGCAGCCATGCCTCAGTTTGCCCCATCTGTGGACTGAGCCCTGTGACATCCTATTAGTCCAGATGTGATGGGGGTCTTGTGTCTTGCTTTTGCAGGCTCTGCATTTTGTGGGTGCCCCTGGGAAGCTCACTCCAAAACCATAGGCAGGAGAGTGGGTGGTGCCACCTCCCACCACTCCCAGACCCTGGACAGTAGGTACATAATGAAGTGCAAGGCAGCTGCAGGGGCTGGATCAGTCCCTGTGTGGCTGGGCAGGGGAGATCCCCCTGGGGCCACAGAGGAGCAAGTTGGGTGTGGCAGCCTCTCCCTCCCTGACCTTTGAGGACTCTTTGTTTTGTCCTCATCAGGGAACTTTGTTTGGGTTCCAGCAGTGCCAGTGGCTCCTGACTCTCAGGGCTGCTTTGCTGGCACTGCTGAACAGCCTTTGGCTGTGAGGTGCCTGGCTCAGGTGGGCTCCTGCCATCGCCCCAGCCCACCCTGGACAGACACTGGGGTGCTTCTTCCACCTTGCTGCCGAGGGTTAAGGGCTGGGGGGGCCTCGCCTGTCCCAGACACCCCCAGCAGCGCAGTGCCACTGGCCAGCAGCCGTGGGCAGGGGGGGCCAGCAGAGCTGCGGAAGTGGCTCTTGACTGCTGGAACCCTTCCCAGAATACCAAGGGGCATTGACGGGGGGGGCTGGCAGAGGATTTTTCTGCCTGATTGACTCAGGAGAATCATGTCTGCCCCGGGAGAATGGGGCCAGAGAAAGGCAGCCCCATCAGGAAGTGCCTGGCTAGGGCATGATGGCACCAGGGCAGGTTCTTGGGCATCATCCCTGCCCTGGGCACGCTGCAGCCCTACTTGGGGACAGGCTGATGGGGGCTGGAAGACCCACAGCCATCCCCAATATGCCCATCACAGCCACACCCAGTATGCCTCTCTAGTTCATCCGCAGCGCTGCCTGCCAAATGGGGTGGGAATTGGGATGCCAGGCGAGGTGAGGGTCCTGCTGTGGGCCCTTTGTTTCCAGCAGCATGTCCCCACCAGGGGAGAAACACCAATCTCCCACAGGCTGGCACGGGGCCTGGCATCCCCAGGATGGGATGGTGGGTCCTGCTGCACTGTGTGCAGACTGCTGCAGGGGGCACAGAGGGCAGTGTGCCCAGCGCAGGACATCTGGCTTTGGCACGCAGATGGTCCAGGCCAAGTGCTGCAACTGCACCAGGGCATGGAGAGATGATCTTGTGGGCACCTTGTGGGTTGTCAGGGCACAGGAAGTGCCTGACTCCATGTGGGGCAGCATTGGAGGTTGAGATAGCATGGCTGAGCTGGGGTGACTGGGGCTGGCACAGCGTGGGGTGGCTCTGGGCTTGCATGTGTCCCAGGGGAGCACTGCTGGGTGCTGCCATCCTACGGATGAGGCACGTCCCAAGCTAGCAGGTGGTCAGCACAGTGGCGTGGGGGGACAGGGACAGTCATTGGGTGCTGGCATGTGGGGGGCTGAATGCCCGCCCTGCACACGTGTGCCATTCACGTGCACGCCCCGTGGCCACCACTGCCCGGACCCCAGATGGTCGCCCAAAAGCACTGTCCCATGCCCCCACCCTCAGCACACCATCACGCCTCGCTGGCGCCTTGGCTACACTCCCCAGCCGGGGCATAGGGCTGAGATCAGCTGGGGCACCCTGAGCCTGACTGGGGAGCACTTCGTGCCTGCCCTGTGGCGGGACACGGCACTCCACTTGGGTCCCACCCCATGTTGGCGAGGAGATGAGTGAAGAGACTGTGCAGTGCCTGGGCAGCAGAGGGGTTGTGGCACAGCCTTCCTGCCAGCCAGATGGTCTCCTGTGGGGCAGTGACCTTGTGAGGGTTGCCATGGAGACCCCTTGATGTCGCCAGTGATATGACGTCAGAGTGAAGTAGCGTAGCACTAGGCTGGGGATGTGCCAGCAGACAGGCTTGTCCCGATGCCCCCATCCCCCAGTGGGGCCATGCCCAGTCCCTGTAGTGTGCCTGGGGTTGAGGACATGTGGGATCGAGTGTCTGCATGGGTGATGGGCATGGGGGGCAGGAATGCATTTGTGGGGCTGGGGTCACTGGGGCATGGGATTGGGGGTCTTCGAGGGGTCATGGCCCTCTGCCATGCCCTGAATGCAGGTCCCAGCCCCAGCCAGGCAGGCAGCGGTGCCCGAAGGGAGGGCAGCAGTGCCCACTGGAGCGTGCGGGGCTGTGAGCAGCTGGACCCCACTAATGAGACCTCATTAAGCAGGATGGGGCTTAGCCCGCTGAGCAGCCTGCCCTGCCTGTGCCTGCTGGGGAGGGCAGCTGGCTCAGGGGGGCATGGCTTGTTGGGGGAAAGCTGAGGCACAGGGGTCCCTGTGGTGTGGGGTAGGCAGGGATGATGCCAGGGGTGGGCAGTGTGGTGGGGGTGCTGGTGCTGCGGCAGGATGGGCAGTGAGGGGCCGAGCCTGGCTGGGTGCCAGGTGGGGAGCAGTGCCAAGTGTTGGAGGCAGCGTGCAGGGGCAGACAGGTGGGCGGCTTCTGCACCAGAGCCCGAGGTGCTAATGAAGCTGAGGACTCACCGAGCCGGACAGTCTGGCCCTCTGGATGGCAACCATGGGCAGCCAGGTCCCCTGTGGTCCCCTCAGCAGGTCAGTGGGAAGGTGAGAGCACAGTGTAGGGGGCAGAGGAGGGGAGCAGGCTGGATGGCAGCCATGTCAGCACCATCTCCTCACCACCATGGATCTCTGAGCCCATTTGTGCCTCGTGATGGCTCTGCAGGGCTGAGCTATAGCTGCAGCTTAGTGCCATGGGATGATAGAGAGACACCCCCAAACTTCACAGCTAGGGATTTGAGCTGCTCTGAGGAAGGGAGGGCACATCATGGCACCAAGCCTCTCCATGGGCTCAGCTGTGCTGGGATCAAGAAGGGATTGCCTGACAGTGGTGTGTTTGTTAACCATGGAACCTACTGAATGTGAGAGGTGCAGAGCCCCACTTTGCCTTGCTCAGGGCTGCAGGGGCAGAGTCTGGTGAAGATCCTTCTCCCCACTCCCCACCCTCTCATTTCATGGGCATCAGGGAGCAATATCAAAGCTTGCCCCAACCCCATCATGGCACCATGGGCTGGGTTGTGTAGCACTGCTGGGATTTGGACGTTCCCCTTGGCACTGCATTACCCTGGCTCTGGAAGTGCACTCTTGTTCTGTGCCCGTCCTGGCACCCATGGCTGATGCTGCTAGTATGCAGGCTATGACAGATGCATGTGTCCTTGCTGCACTGGGGCAGGGACAAACTCAGGGCTGGACAGAGCTGGCTGGGGTGTGCACCAGTGGGGCTGCAGAGCCTGGATGGGCAGGGTTGTAGGACATGGCAGCCTCTGCTGCAGAGCTGGCACTTGTGGGTTCATTGCTGCATGTGCCAGGGACAAGGAGTGCAGGGGCTGATTATAGACCCCCAGCACCCAGGGTTTTTGAATATCCAGTGATGGCACCCAGGGCATCCCTCTCCAAGTCACCCCATCCCTCCATCCCAGGGCACCACCAGCCCAGGCTGAGGTTCCCCTCTGTACCAGGCATCCTGTACCCCATTTCCCTGCCATGGAAGAGCTGCTGTTTTGGCAAACAATGTAATTTGCATCTATTTGTGTCTTCTGGTAGCCCCTTCTTTGTCGCCATTGCCATGGCATAAGGCAATGACATCAGGCTGATGACATCAGGGTCAGACTGGTACCCTCTGTTGGCGTTGCATGAGCAGCCCTGGCACCCACTTAGCAGGCTGGAGGGAGGAAGCTCCCAGTGTTTCAAGGTGGGCTGGATAAGGCTGATGTCACATGGAGGGCATCTGCCAGGATGAAGTAACTCCATGGGCACTTTGAGTGGGGGAAAAGAGGGGGAAGAACTATGATGTAGATGCCTCCTATGGGGACATCCCCTCCCACCATCAACCCTGCCATTGCCATGAGCTTCCCAGCCATAAATCAGGGCCCCGTCGGGAAGTGGGGAGCATCCGGGCACCCCAGCCAAGCTGTCATTGTGCAAGGCGATGCTGCTTAGCATGAGAAAGACTCCAGTGCCAGGCAGCTTGATGGATGATGCCCCGTTCTGGATGAGGCCCCGTTGTGCTTTGGCCTTTGCGGGGGTAGGGGGCTGGCACCTGGGGAAGGGAGAGGAAGGATGCCTTGAGCACGCTGAATGTCCAAGGGGGTGCTCCATACATCTTTTGGAGCTTCATGGGAGCACACACATGGAAAATTTGGGGTGTGGGTGCATGACCATGCCCCCCCTTGCTGAGGAGCCCCCTTTGCAGCCCAGGCATGTTCCAGCCCCCCAGCAGGAAGCTGGGAGTGGGTGTCTTATCTTCCTGGGCATCTGGGTTCTCTGGGTCCCTCCCTCTTTTACCATTTGGGGTGGGGAGGGTGGTTAATGAGTGTAAAGGACGGAGCAACCTTCCCAGATTTGGGGGGAGCGGGAGTGAGCCGATGGGTGAGCACGCAAGCGTTTGCGCACGTGTGCGTGCTTGTGCACGCATGGGCACACATGTGGCTGCCCCGTTACTGGGGACAAGCACACTGAAGCCCTGTGCGGCAGGAAAGAGCAGCAGGGCAACAGAGGCCTGGCACTCTCATTGCACTGGTGCCAGGCAGCTCAAAGCTGAGATGCCCCACTGGGCACGAGGTGGAAGCTGTGCCAGGGTCACCTGGGCAGAGGGATGGCCCTCCGGCTTTGGGACAAGCATGAGGTTCCCTTGGGCACTGGGGCTCCAGGCTGAGCCAGGGCCATGCAGTGTGTCCACCCCCCAGACCCTTTGCCAGGAAGCTGGAGTGTTTCTCACACACACCCCCCCGCCCCCCTGCTGTCTGTGCCACTCATTAGGAGCCTTGTTAGTGCGAGCAGCTTAATCAGAGGCTTCCCGATCGGATCAGCCTGCTCGAGTGGGCAGTGTGCCCTAGCATGGGGATGGTGCCAGTGTCCTGTCCCCCATCATGTGGACCCCTCAGCCACGTTCTTATTCAGCACCACACAATAAAAGGCTCCCCACCAGGGGACACCCCCTCAGCGTCCGCAGCTGCTGTGAGCTCATTTTGACAGAGCCTTTGCCCACAGGGTCTGGCATGGGCACTCTGCCACCCTGGCTGGGCATGGGTGGTGCGTTGCACCTACAGCCCCCCGCAGCCCCACACAAAGTGCCCGCTGCTTTCCCCTACGTCCCTCACCCTCAGCTCCATGCCCCAGAGGCCCCCCGCCCCCGCCACGGCCCCCGGCGCGTGTGGGCCCCGCTCGCAGCAGATGGCTTTGTTTGGCAGCACAGTGCCCGAGTTGCTGGGCATCACGTCCCGGCTGTGCTGGCCCTAATCGAATGATACGGTTTGGTGCACCGCGCCTGCTGCCCGCGCCCCGCCGGCGTCAGCAGATCCGAAGCGACGGCTCCCAGTTGTGCCCCGTTCACTGCCGGCATCAGCCATGATGGGGGGCACATGGGGCTGAGTGGGTGGGGGTGCAGGGAGGGCACAGGGGTGGCTGTGGTGGGGAGACTGGTCCTGCAGAGTTCCTCGGGCTGGCAGGACCCTGTGCTGCTCCTGTAGGGTCATGGATGCTGACCACTACCCTCATTCCTTGCACCCGTTACCTGGCCTCAGGTGGGGAGGGCTTGGCTCACCTGCAGTACCTCAAAATGTCATCTGCTCTCAGCACAACCTGCCAGAGCTCAGCAGTATCTGGGCAGGACATTAGTGCGAGCTCACGGCCACACTGTGACAGAGCTACGGGGTGATGGGTGCCATGCCCGCTGGGAGTGATGGGTGCACATTCCCGTTGCTGTTATTGTCATCCCCGCTGTGAGCTCGCATTGTGTGCTAGCCTGTACAAAGCACCCTTTCTTGCTCCCATCTACCCCCTGCCCAGGTCCTGTTGAAGTGAGGGACAGCTGGGTACTGGGGCTGTCCCTCCAAGGAGACCCACCTGCATGGGACCCACCCTGTGCTGCCCTCGCTGGGTGATGAGCTGGCAGCAGGACTCTGTCTGGGGCTGCTTGCCTTTCCCAGGGAGAGAGGCACTCAGCCCCACACATGCTGTGGTCCCTGTACCCCACCCTGGATTGAGAGGGAGCCCTTGCTTCACCCCAGGGGTCTTACCATTCCCCCCCAGAGCCGTGGCAGTGGCCACCCAGCAGAGCCTCTCCTGCTGGTTGTGGGTGGGGGGGTGTGCGGGAACAGAGGCCCCTTTGTACTTGGGCACCCGGACCTGCTTTGTATGAGTTGCAGGCTCTTCCTTCTCTGCAGCGGGCTCCAGGCAGAGCTATTCATCGGGGGGGCTGCCACCACGGCCCTCCCCCTCCTTGGCACTGCCTGTGCGTGGCGGGAGGGAGCTGGCATGAGGGAGGGATGGAGAAGGATGCCGAGGACCACCCGGCCCCAATCGGTGGCTGTCACCCCTTCGATGGGGCTGGTGGGGGGGTCTCCGGTTGACACACCCCATGGCATCTCTCCGCAGAATGGCACCGTGCCCGGGGAGCGGGGCAGGCAGGACAAGAGCGTCAAGCGTGGCAACTGGGGCAACCAGATCGAGTTCGTGCTGACCAGCGTGGGCTACGCCGTGGGGCTGGGCAACGTCTGGCGCTTCCCGTACCTCTGCTACCGCAATGGGGGAGGTGGGTGTCGGGGCCAGGGGAGTGGGGTGCCTCAGGGTAGGGGTGGGTGTGTGCTTGCCAGCCCCAGGCTTGGCAGAGTGAGTGGTGCGGGGTGTGGGGAGCAGAGCTATATCCTGGGGTCATTGCCCGTTCTCACCTCTGGTTCCTGCCTGCCAGGTGCCTTCATGTTCCCCTACTTCATCATGCTGGTGTTCTGCGGCATACCCCTCTTCTTCATGGAGCTCTCCTTCGGGCAGTTTGCCAGCCAGGGCTGCCTCGGTGTCTGGAGGGTCAGCCCCATGTTCAAAGGTAAGGAGCCGCCCATCCCCACCAGCTAGGGGGTCATCCACTGGCACAGCTCCCAGGGCACGATATGACCCCTGCATGCATGCCTCGGGCACATGTGTAGGGCTTTGCACAGGCACCCGCGGCTCGCACAGCCCCACACACGCGTGCCTTGCACACGCATCACTGCCCGCATGCCAACCCACGCCAGGACACGCTGCCCTGCACACACAGCCCGCCTGGCATCCCCTGTGCACATGGCACGTCTGCTGCACATACCCCAGCCCTGCACTGGCATCTGCTGCACAGGCATTACACACACATCCTCGCACGAGCCACACGTGTCCCCAACGTGTCACTCTCACAGGGACCATTCGGGTCCCCTGAACACACTGTGGGTGTCCCATGGGCCCTCCAGCTGTGGACACACTCCTGTGGTCCTCTCCGTGCACCATAGGCAGTGGGTACCGTGCCCGCACGGATGGGTGCTGGCCGTGCTCGGAGCTTGCCCTGCTGCAGCTGAACCCTGCTCCAGATGCAGCCTGGCACACCGGTGTGCTCCATGCTACCAGCTTCCCTGGCACCTGCCTGGGCGCTGCCTAGCAGGTGATGTGCCCACACGTCACGTCTGAGGGTGGGCAGCCCACCTGAACGCTCCTACGTGCTCCTGCACCGTGGCGTGCTCAGACTGGGGTGTGTCTCCCCATGCATGTGTGGCCTCTGTCACATGCCACTGGGCAGCTGCAGCTCTGAGGTCACTGTAGCCAGGAGATGTCCCCCAGGTTCTGTGGGTTGCGGGCACCAAGAATTTCCCCACAGCCTCACAGGCTGTGCATACCCTCCACCTTGCCTCGTGCCCCAGGGCACCTTCAGCCCCTTGCTTGGAGGTCAAGGATCCCATGAGTAGTGTTGCCCACCCCAGTGCCACAGCCACGCTCCAAGCTGCAGCGTGCCCCTTTGTGCCACCTCCACGCCCTCCCAGCCCCCCCGTGCTGCGCACCGTGCCACACCGTGCCGCTCACCCCTCCCCGGGGCTG
>JANHGL010005419.1:0-18737 GCA_024611195.1 Ceyx melanurus | reverse complement strand
CTCACTCACTCACTCACTCACTCACTCACTCACTCACTCACTCACTCACTCACCCGCACGCCCGCAGCCGGCCGGGTCCCCAGCAGAGCGGAGAGGGCGGCGCCGCAGCAGGGTGCGGAGTAAAGCTTGCGAACGCGGGACTCGAACTCGAGCACCGCCCCTAACCCCCCGGCCCCATCTTATATAGGACCGAGAGGGGGTGGAGCTGGCGGGCGTCTCGGCCAATCACCGGCGTGCGCCTGCCTGCCGGGGCGGGCACGGCAGCGCCCCTGCCGGAGAGGCGCGGGCTGTCCCGCCCGGCTCCGGCACCGACCACCGACTACCGCCCGCCCCCGCACCACCCGCACAGCCGAGTCCGGCCTAGCTGTTTATTCACCGTGCCCCATCCGGCCCGGGCTCAGGCCCAGTCCCGCGGTCCGAGTGTCTCTCGGCTGAGCAGCCGCACGAGTTTGGCCCGGAGGTTGCTCTGGGGCTTCTGCCCGGGGCGCCCTGGCTGCGCCTCCCCGCGGCCCCAGCGCTGCTCCGGGGGATGGGAGCTGACCAGCGGGAGCTGGGCTAAGGAGGCCCGGTTGTCATAGAGGGGATCCGCCTCGTTACTGTGGCCTTCGGGGGCCTGTCGACACCCCAGCTCCCACTGCCTTTGCCCTTGCTCTTCCTCCTCTTCCTCTGCCCCAGCTGGACCCAGCTCCGTGGTGAAGATGTTCTCATAGAGATGCTCCGGGGGTAGCTTCCCCGCGTCCCAGGGCTCACTGGAGACCAGCCGCCCTGCTGTGAAGAGGGGCTGCTGACCCCGGGCGATGGAGGCATAGACGATGGGCTCTGTGCCCTCTGCCTCAGGGAAGCGGAGGAGGCTGGTGGGAGTGTGGGAAGGAGGCTGTGCCCCTCCCAGGAGTGGGCTGGGCTGGGGCTCCACGGCCCCTGGGCCCCAGGACTGGGCCTCGATTCGCTGCGCAGAGAGCTGGAGGTCTGAGACACAGAAGAGCTGGGGATCCAGGGCATCCTTGCCCTGCTGCTGCTGGCAGGTGATGGCAGTAGCCACAGCCCGGCAGAGCTCCAGGGCCCGGGGGGTGCTGAAGGTGAAGGTGCCTTCACCAGAGTTGCTTCGACGGCCAGCCTCGAAAGAGAAGAGAGTCTGTGGGGCCAGAGGATAGGGTGAGGGGAGAGCACCTGGCTCTGGGCAGCCAGCAGCCTCAAGGAGGGAAGGGGACACCCACCTGTTCCTGGCCAAATTTGCGGAGGAAGGAGTAGGGCCAGGTGAGCAGGGGCTGGTGGGATTGTCGGTCCTTCAGCATCAGGCTCTGGGGAAGGGCTGAGAGCAGATAGTGCCCATGGAGGCCACAGCGGGTGGCTGCATCCGTTTGGACCACCAGCACTGGGAATTCGGTCACTACAGGAGCAGAGCAAGATGAAGTTCAGCACCACAGTGCTGGGCTGGAGCCCACCTCATCTCTATCCGCTGCCCCTGCACTTACAGTCCTGCCAGGAGGAGTAGAGGGAGTTCTCCTCCATGGGGACAGCAGGGCTGGGCTGGGTCGTGGCTCTGCTCTGCTCTATCTCCTTTGAACCCTGAAACAGAGGTATGTGAGTGTATCTCCTGGGCCAGGGGAGAACAAGCCCCCCTGCCTGCCCTCACACCCTGGAGCTGCCCCGCTCAAGGAACCCAGGAGAGGTCCCCACCGTGCTGGACCCCTCCTACCTGAAAGGCCAGCTGGCAGAGCTGGGCAATCCATTCATCCCGCTGCTCAGCTGCCAGCACATAGCTCTTCTCTGTGGTGTTGAGGTAGAAAGCAGAAGTAGCTTTAGGGCAGCCCTTGGTGCCCACTGGGCCCACAGAGACACAGTCTGAGAGGCGGATCACCCGGCGGACACAGCGCCGCAGGGAGGTCTTCTCCAGCACTGTGCCATCATCCCGCACCTCGAACTTCTCCATGCGGGCCACACCAGAGGGACTGGCAGCGAAGAGCTGGGCTCGCATCTTCCTCCAGGACCTCTAGGGTGTGGAAAGATCACAGGCAAGGGGAAAAAAAGGATAAGCAAAGAACTGTCTGCTATGTCTGCCTGATCCTACCCCCAACATGGGGCTGGTAGTGCTCAGAAAGAGCCATACAGGGCAGGAGGGAGCACAGGGGTGTCCTGGCCTGTGCCTGTCAGGCATTGCAAGAGGGCAGAGAAAGATGGGGCCAATATAGACCCCAGGACTGTGAGAGAGGGCTTGGTGGAGGGGAGACCTTGCCCCGAGCAAGCTCGGCTTTGCTGGGTGAGTCATTCTCACTCCCAGCTCACTGAGCACCAGGTCCCGCTCTTTGTTCCCTGCTGCAAGTGCGAGCCTGCCGCTGCTGCAGCTGAGCTCTTGAGCTGCTCTTAGGACAGACCCTGATGCAAATCAAAGCCATTTTGAGCTTCTGGGGCTTCTGGTGGCAGACTCACATCTGCTGAGCACCACCAGGCCCTGCAGCTTGCAGCCCGCTTCCTCCCAGGGGACGCTCTGCAGCACCAGCACCTTCCCAACCTGTCATGGGATAGAGGGGGCATGTGCCCCACCCACCTCAAAAGCACAGCAGAGCCTCCCCCCTGCAGAAACCAGCTGCAGCCAAGTACCCAAAATACCCACCACCGGCAGCCCACCTGCCTCCCACACAGGCAGGGCCTGTGGACTTCAGCTCTGGTACTCAGCTCTTGCTCAGCATGGAGGTCAGAGCCTGATGGCAGCCTGGCACACCCACTGAGAGCCCTGCAGGTACACAGCTATCCCCACCCTGGCACAGGGGATACCACCAAGGCACAGCCAACATATGAGCAGGACCTGCTTCACCAACACCCATTTCACAGGTCCCTGGATCTGGCTCAATCCTGCATGGACTTCTGCCATGTGACCCACACTGTGCTCAGAGGGCTGTGGCACTCAGTGCCCACACTGAAGGCCCAAAGCAGTAGGTCAAACATCAAGGGGTGCCCTATGACTGGCACTGGCACCCCAGAGTCAGGCTGATGGGGGGCTGGGAGCAGAGTTATGTCCCACATGCTGCCCCAGCACACTGCTCCCACACACACACCAGAGCTGTGCCTCAGTAACACGCCTTTATTGATTGCAAATCACATGGTGACCAGGTGGGAAGCACATGGATAAGTCCCCTTGGCTGCAGGGAGAGCCTTGCTCCTGCAGATGCAGAGCCCAGGGCCCCCCAGGGCAGCTCCCAAGGGGTCTGACTCGTCACCCCTTCCCACCTGTGGGCCTGGCCACCCATCTGGTGTCAGGACAGATCAGGGAAAACCCTGTACCCAACCCCACATCCACCCTTTACCTTTCCAAATTTGCTGTGCTGCACGTAGAGGATCCCATCCTTCACTGGTCTCTCCATGAGCCCAGCACTGACCTTGCAGCCAGGACAAAGATCAGTGACTCTGGCTACTAGCAGTGAAGGAAATGTGACTGCTGCTGCCAAAGCAACTGCATTGGGCAGACTTCCTTCTCTGAGAGACTTCCCCTTTCTGGTGTGTGGGATGAGGGGCAGAGGCTGGGCCATGGGAGGTGTCCATCTGTCTGCCCTCCCCCTCACAGAAGAGCAGTGGGGCAGAACAGGCACAGACAGAGCACAGGAAGCACCCAGGGACTGCCTGACACCAGCACAGGACAAGTCTCCTCGGCCCAGATGTACGTTTGGGGGATATGGGAACAGCCACCAGCCAAGGATGCATAAAACCAGTTAAAGGAGATGGTTCTGGAGGAATGGAGGGGCTTTGGAAAGGAGTGACACGAAATCCTGGCCAAACCACTGTGGGGGGCTGGCAGGGGCAGCAGGTAGCCAGCCACAGACCAGTTGCCCCACCTGGGACTTCCTCCCATCCTCAGGCACCACTACCTGCTTGCCCAACACGCTGCTGACATTAAGGGGATGTTGCAGCACAGCTCCACACATTTCTTCCCGGGGCAGGAGCTTCATCAGGCTGAGCTGGCAACAGTGGCCAAATGACTGGAAAAGGGGTCACAATAGTACAAGACAGGCCTCTGTGCACTGCTCCTCCCCACACCAAGGCAGGGAAACACTGGGCAGCACGCTCCCCAGGCTAAAAGTCCATGGAGCTGTGGGCCAGGTAGTCCTTGCGGCCAATGTTGCTGACTTGCTTGGTCTGCATGGCCTCCAGCTTGGGACAGTCGGTGATGCGATGGCCCAGGCCACCACAGAAGGCGCAGCCCCGCTCACCTGCAACAGGAGGGAGATGATCAGGGGAAACTGTGCCACACCAGGACACCAGCCCCCACACCTCAGAAGCAGAAGGGCTATGCCAGCATCTCCCTGATGTTGCCATAGAATCAGGCTGCCTGCTTGTCCTGGACCTGCCCCAGGAGCCAGGGGTCCTGTCTGCAGCCCAGCTCTCAGCAACCCCGTGGGAGATCCCTGGGCCATCCTGGGTTCTCTCACCTCCAATGTCCAGCATGGTCTCATCCCCACAGTGCAGCACCTGGAGCACAGGAGGCACCTTCTGCTTCGCCTCCAGGAGCAGGGCCTTCAGGTCCATCAGCACCGACTCATCTGGGATCAGAGGCATGGATCAGACAGAGCCTGAACAAAGGTAGGGGGCACTGCCCCACAGGCCATCACACCACATCCCTGCTTGCTCAGGAGCATCCCCCTTGCCAAAAGGCAGCTCCACTGCCCAGCTGCCTCCTCCAGCTGCAGTCCCCTAAGCACACAGCCCCCAGCCCCATGCCATTTCTCACCGCAGGCCTTGTTGATGAAGGTGGTGGCAATGCCAGTGTTGCCCGAACGGCCTGTACGCCCAATACGGTGAACTGTGGAGAAAGGAATGGGATCAGGCCTGGGTGAGCACAACATGACAGACTGTCCTTGCCCCTAGCCACTGCAGAGACAAGTGCAGTGCCTCACTGACATCTGCACCCACCCACCACGCCCTCATTGGTCCCCCATAGGCACAGTCCTCACCATAGTTCTCAATCTCCTCTGGCATATCATAGTTGATGACATGCTGGATGGCTGGGAAATCCAGGCCCTTGGAAGCAACATCAGTGGCAACCAGGACATCCTTCTTCCCATCCCGGAAGGCCTCGATAGCTTTTGTCCGTTCCTCCTGATCTGCAAAGGTCCAGCAGAAGATCAGCAAGAGCAGAGCCCCCTGTCCCACCTCCTGCAGGAATGAGTATGGCCTCAGAGTCCAGCCTTGCTAAACTGCAGCTCCCTCACTGAGGCGGCCCACACAGCCTTTCCCCAGGTAAAGGAGCACAGGATCTATAATGTGTCTGTACCCTGCTACATAAAACACAGTGTTTGCTTCTGACACTGCCACAGCCCTTCCTCACACCATCACAAACTGGTGCAAGCTAGGACCTACCACAACCACATACTCCCTGACAGGAACAGGGTCAGGCAGAGCCACAGAAAAGCCCAGGCTTCCCCAAGACCCTCACAGACCTTTTCCTCCATGGATGGCCACAGCTTCCACACCCTTGAGCAGCAGGTACTCATGGATCGCGTCAACATCTGCCTTCTTCTCTGCAAAGATCAGCACCTGCAGCAGCACAAACATCCCAGAGGAGTTGCCTTCCTGTGGGCTGGCACCAGCACAACTTCCCCCCCAAGGAACCCCACTCCCTCTTGCTGAGCAGAGCACACAGCAGCTCTGGGCCCAGGAGCTACTTGTACATGGAGCATGGATCATTTGTATTTGTACCCTGCACACAGCAGGAACTGCAGCATCATGGCTGTGTGCCCACTGCCAGCTTCACGTGTGCCTTGGAGCTGCCTGTGGTGCCCCAGAGCAGCTGGAGCACAGTACTCACGGGTGGCGGGGTCTTCTGGAGGCACTCCAGGAGGTACACCATCTTGGCCTCCTCTTTCACATACTCCACTTCCTAGGAACAAGCACAAAGATGAGTCAGGCAGGCAACAGAGAAATCACCATTGCTTGATATTCTTTAAGCTCTTGGGAAGGAAGGTCACGAACCCCAGCACCCTAGCACAGAGTGCCCTCATGAACAGTGCTGGCCTCCCAACATGGGCACAGGGGAGATCCCAGCTACCTCACCTGCACAACATCCAGGCTGGCAGCACCTGCTCGCCCAACATTAATGGTGATGGGCTTCACCAGGGCACTCTTGGCAAAGTTCTGGATCTTCTTGGGCATTGTGGCACTGAAGAGGAGGGTCTGCCGCTGGCCCTGCACAGGGAACACAGTGCAAGCAAGGATTTAATAGTCACCCTACCAGGTGGGTGCAGAGATAGGATTGATCTTAAGGGTGCTCATATCGTGCCACCTTAGTACCTTGAAGTAGGAGAAGATGGTTCGGATGTCTCCCTCAAAGCCCATATCAATCATTCTGTCAGCCTCATCCAAGGCCAAGTAACGGCAGATGTCCAGGCTCACCATTTTCTTCTGCAGCAGGTCCATCAGACGGCCAGGAGTTGCCACCATCATGTGTACACCACTGTGGGATGAGAGAAGGCCATGATCAGGCACTCAGATTCCTTTCCCACACAGCAACACATAGGGAAGGTGTCCTCGTTTGAGAACCAAACCAATTTTTTTCAGTGATTTTACTTTTCAGCTCAGATTTTCTAACTCATTGCACTGTCTGAAGTCAGCAGCATGCACTGTCTGCTTCTAGCAGTGATTAGAGCTACTACCAAGGATTGGAATGCAGACCAAGGCCACTGCTAGAACTTGTGTCTCACATTGAGGGTGCAGAAAGTGAAAGACCGCACTTGCAGGGAGGAGCAGACAGGACATATGACACCAAATTGATCCATGCGGTATTCCAGCCCATATACATCGTACCCGGTATATAAAGCTCTGGGATCCAGAGGGTCTCTAAGCTAAGCTGGCAGGCTATGCAAGCCAGCTGGCTAAGCTGGTGGGCTAGGTTCTCAGCTAGGCTCTCGACCTGGGGTGTTGTTCGTTGTTGTTCTTCCTCTCTTGAGGGGTTCTTCCCCTCAGAGCACCAAGGAGGACTCTGTCCACACTGCCTTCCATCCTGATTGGTGTGTTCCTGAACCCAGTGTCAGAATCCAGCTCCTGAACACATCTCCCATCTGCTGCAGGGCCCAGTCTGGGACTCTCCCTGTGCCAACTCCACAGCACCAGTGCTGGTGATGGAATTACCATCAGGGGGTGGGTTCAGTACTGGTTTTGTACATATTTGTGTATATTCCATTATTTTAATTTTCATTAAAATTGTTCCAGTTTCCTTTTCTAATCGCTGAGTCTCTCTCCCTTATTCCTTTTCTCTTCCCTGTTGGGGAGGGGAGTTAAAAGAGACCATGTTATCGGTCTGGGGGCTGCCCTGACCCTAAACCGTGACAGAAGATAATACCCACTTGGCACTTTGCCTTTGTCCCCACACCTGTCCAAAGCCATCTAGCCTGAATGCCAGAAAACAGAGCACGGCTGCAGCTCTGTAATTCCCCCCAGAAGGTCTTACTGTTTGATTGTGTCCATCTGCTCCTTGACAGACATGCCTCCAATGCAGAGGGCACAGCGCAGAGGGGGCAGGCCGTCCTCTTGCAGTAGGCGACAGTAGTACTCAATGATGCCGTGGGTCTGCCGGGCCAGCTCCCGCTGCGGAGACAACACTCACTCATTCATACTTCTCCATGCAGGGAGGACCTGGGATTGCCACCGTATATCTGTGAAAGCTTCCCTCTACACCCGCACCCACAGGGCTCACCGAGGGACAGATGATGAGTCCATAGGGTCCCTCTCGCTTGGAAAAGGGCAGCCTCTTCTCCTGCTCCAGGCAGAACATGATCACTGGGAGGGTAAACACCAAGGTCTTCCCAGAGCCAGTGAACGCAATTCCAATCATGTCCCTTCCTGAGAGGCTGCCAGAGGAATACAGCTGATGATGAGGAGGAGCATCACCAAACAGCTCAGACCCCCAGGGCTGAGCAAGATGACAGGGGCACATCTGCCACCAGGGAAGAGTGCCCAGTTCATGCTACTGGGTGGGCTGCAGGAAGAAACGTTCCCCTGGCCAGGGACAAAGTACTCACATGGTGGGGATTCCCTGGATCTGTATAGGTGTGGGCTGCTGGATTCCTTTTTTCTTCAGGCCCCTCAGGATAGCTGTCAGAGAACACAGGACATGTATTCACAACCTGAAGCTTTCCCCCTCTCTCCCTCCTACTCGCACCCCAGCAGCAGCTCTTCCACTAGTAACAACCACCCCTCAGACCAGCAGCCAGGTGACACAGCCACTGTTGGGAAGCCAAGCTGCAACCACACTAACACAAAGCATTAAAGACCCAAAAGCTCCACTCGCTTTTTTCAGGCTCCTCTCCCAGCCCACCTGCTGGGAACTTCATCTCCTTGAAGGTCTTGATGGGGGGCGGGATGCCTTCCCCCTCCACCAGGATGTGGTATTTCTTGCGCACGCGGTTGTGCCGTGCCTCCGACATGCCCAGGATGTAGCGAGGAGCTCTCCAGCTGCAAAGGCAACAGAGAAATGTTGTGGTGCAGAATGGGATTGGAGCTGCAGAGTCAGAAGCCCCCCACGCAGGCCCAGGAGAACACCCCACTGGGATAAATATCTCACCAGGGAAAAAGGTAACCCCAAGGGGTACCACAGTGTGAGCAAGGGAGCAGATCTCAGCCACTTTCATGCATTAAATGTGTCCCCAGTGTCTGAGGAAGAAGACCCAAGCTAACAGCTGAGAACTGGCTATGGATGGTGGATAGAACATGACCAGATCTTTTGGACACATCTCCATCATCCTGTTAACAGGATGCCTCCAGCAACCCTGGCTCTGTGAGCTCATCCAGTCTCTTCCTCTAGCTTAGTAACCTCCAGAATCTAAATATCATGCCCAAGTCTTCAAGTTTAACATAAACTGCTTTAGCAAACCTTACTGTATAGAAAGGCCCATCCATGGTGACTCAGCAGCCTCAACCTTAGGTACAGTGTCAAGAAGCCGAACAGTGAAGCAAGAAGCAAGCCAGTGGCCAGAGAGCAGCACCCCTCCCATAAGGCTGCACGGCTTCCAGAGCTCTTCAGACACAAGGTTGTCAGAAAGAACCTCTGCACAGTGATACGCACCTAGTCTTAATTGGGTCATCGTAGGTGATGCCCTTTGCCATCTCCTTCACCGACATCAGAGCTGCAAGAACAAAGCTAACAAGGTGAGTGCAAACTCTCCATGTTCAGATGCACGTAACTTCAGCAGAGAACTGTTCTGGCAAACAGTTTGGGAGATCATGTCTGGAGGCAACAAGGGAAAGCAGCACCCCTGACAATCCCTCTGGGTACAGGAACACCAGGTGCTGCAGCTTGATGTGCCCAGGGACTGCCACAGCAGCCTCTCAGCTAAAGCAGGCAGTCAGTTGTCAACTGAGGGATCATGCTGTGACCTCCTGTCCCATCTCAGGTGTGAACATCCCTGAGTGTGGCAAGGCAGCTGATACCCCTACTGCTACCCTGACCTCTCTGGAGACAGGTCTGAAACACGAGATCCCACCACTCACCTCTGCCCTCTGCCACACTCTCCAGAATTTTCTCTTCCTCCTTCAGCTGCTTCTCCTTGGCCGACTCCTTCCGAGCTAGGGGGAGAGTCAGGAAACCAGTAAGGAGGTTTCAGTCCCTCCTGAAAGCCACCCAGCTCTATTGTCAGCCACATTTCTACCTTCTGCCTTCTCTTTGAGGTGCTGGTGCTGATCCAGAAGGCTGATGTTGGACTGGGGCCCCAAGGGGATGTCATCCTCGTCACCCCGCTGCTCGCTCCCGCTGTCCCGCTGCTCCTCCTCCGACACCACTTTCCGCCGCATCTGCAGCAGCTTCTGCAGCTGGAAGAGAGTCGAGGTGGAGTGAGGGGCCCCGCGCCGGGAGGGACACTCGGATCCCTTGCCCGGCAGCGCCGGATCCCCTTAGCTCGTTACCATCTGCTGCTTGCGCTGCTTGACGGGCACGTAGGGCACATAGTCGTCATCTTCCTCCCCGGACAGGCTGGACGACTCCGCCGCCTCCTCCCGCTGCCTCTGTGGGGAGACGTGAGGTGAAGCGGGCCCGGGGACGGTTCCGAAACCACCCGGGCCGTGCCCGGCCTTACCTTCCGCTCAGCCCCGGCCTCCATGGCGCCGTCTCTACGCAACGGCCCCGCGCACAGGATGGCAATCGCGCGCCGGAAGTGACGCTTACAGGGACGGGCGCTGTCGCCTGGCAACGCGTCTCCCCCGCCCCCGGAGGAACACGGCGCGGGCACAGGCAGGGCGCGACGGGTCGTCCCGAGGGCCAAACTAACGCGGAAAGCGCGGAGCACTGCCCCTCTCCGAGTTTCCCCTCCCTCAGTCCGGCAGAAAGCAGCAGACAACGGGGTTTAAATAAAATAAAAAATTAAAAAGTTCTTTATTGGGTCCAGCACGGTCCTGCCCCGCGGTGCAGGAGCCGGGCACCCATAGAGAGAGGGATGGGATGGCCGGGGTGACCCCGTGGAGGGGAGCAGGAGGATGAAGGGAGGTCCCCGCGGGGCAGAAGAGCACCAGGACCCCCCGCGAAGGAGGGGACCCCACCAAGTCGAGGCGGGGGCCCGCGGGGTAGGGGGCACAGTGAGGAGAGGTGAGCGGCCATGGGTGGGCGGGGGGGGGGGCCGCCCCCCAGCACCTCACTGGGCTGCGCTGGAAGTGGTTTTCTTCAAGGTGAAGTTGGTCCAGTTCACTGCCACCTTCTGCCGCGTCTGCTTGGCTGAGTCTAGGCAGAACCTGGCAGGGAGAGGACAGCCCCCATCAGGCACCGCCGGCCCCTCAGCCCGCCCAAGCACCAAGGGCAGTGCCCGTCCCTCAGGGCTGACCCCTCACCTCTTGAAATACTCCACTTCTCTGTCAGTCTCATCCATCTCTACTCCATCCAGGTCCTTGGGAAGGAACACATCATCTGGCAAAGGAGAGGGACAGAGAGAGGGTCAGCGCTGACCAACGGGCAGGTGATTGGGGGGAGGCTCACAGGGATCACTGGGAGGATGGCAGTGCAAAGTGGTGCTCCCAGCACTTACCGATCGAGGTATTGGATTTTTCCACCTTGTTCCGGCTCTTTCTGCTCTTGGTCTTGGGCTGGAGGGAGCCCCCCATGGCAGGGGGGACAAGCAGCTGCTGGTCCCCTGCAACTGGTGCAAGGGGCTGCTGCACCAGCTCTGGCAGCTCCGCTTTGCCTTCGCCCCTCCGGCCTCTCCACTCGCCACTTCTCTCCTTCTCAGGCCTGCCGCCGCCACTGCCCCAGGGCTGCTGCTTGTTGCCTTCCCCCGGCTCGGCAGAGCTGCCCACACCCTGTGGCTCTGGGGCACTGGCCTTGGAAAGGTGCTTGGTTCCCACCACCTGTCCCTTTGAAGCACCAGGGCTCTCCAGCCGGGCCTGGCTGCCGGGCACAGTTGCAGCACCCTCCGCTTTCTTCACCTGCCCACTCTGCCGCTTGTTCTTCCGCTGTCGGCTCCCCACAGACATTGGCTCCAGTGGCTCCAGCCCCCCTTTGGGCTGTGGTCCCTCCTTGGGCTCTGGGCTCAGCCCACTGCTGTCCAGAGCAGAGTCCACAGCCTTGGACTGCACCCAGATCATGCGGGAGAGGCTGGGCACTGCACTGAGCCGCTTAACCACACCATTCTCAGCAGCCGATGGGGCTGCTGGCGGCTCCCCATGCCCCTCACCCCATCGGGGGCCCAGATCACCCTGCAACAGTGTGTGGCTTTTGGCAGGGCCCAGGCTGAGTGGGGCCAGGGCCAGGTCTATGTCCTGCAGGTCAGAGGAACCATTGAGGTGAGAGAGCAGGTTCTTCTGCTCCAGGACAGCTGCCTTCTTGGGGAAGTCATTGACATCCAGGTTGAGGTCATAGACGCTGAAGCTGGCCCGGATGGAGTCCTTGATGGTGTTTTTGATCTCCTGCAGCCGGCTGCTGAGGAAGCTGTTCACCCGCTCCAGCTCCAGCTCTGGCCACTCCAGCAGCTTTTCCTCAGCTGTCTCCCTGACCTGGCTGGCTGCTGGGGCACGCTCTGCCCGCTTCTGGGCCTCTGCCTCCAGCTGAGCTTTTTCCTTCTCCTGCAACACAGATGCCATGAGGATCAGGTGGCCTGGCCCACAGTGCCACAGGGCTTTATCAGGCAGCAAACCCAACGGCTGGCACTTGGCACAGCCACCCCACATCCTCCACAGCTCTAAAACTGTCACGTGTCCTCCATGGGGACCATACGGCCACTTGCTACCTGCCAGACACAGCTTTGGGCACAAGGCACCAGCATAAGCCATCATGGCATCACTCTCCCCACCACATATGGACACTGTCTGTCACATCCAAGGTACAGAGCAGGTAGGACAGCACAGCCCAAAGCACCCAGCAGGGCTGGGCCATCTCATGCAGGAACAGAGGCAGGCAGCAGGCATCACTGTCACCTCAGAGAAGAAGGCAGCAAAGAACACAATAGTTCAAGAACCCACATGAAAGTGAGGGAGAAAAGGCAAACCCCTGCAAGGGGTACAGTCTTGCCCTGACCTCCCACCTGAAGCCTGACCCAGGCAGCACTTCCCTCTTCCCAGCCTCACCTTCTTCTTCTGCTTGTGCCGCGCCCGCTTGGCTGCCTTGGCACTGTTCAAGGGCTTGGGCTCTGTGCTGTTGATGTAGTCCAGCAGCTCATCGACATTGCGATGGTCCACGGCAGGCTCTCCCGAGCCGCTGTTGTGCCCCAGCTTCTGTGGCAGCTCCTCCTTCCTCTTGGTGAGGCGTGACCGCAGCTTCTCCCGGATCTCGGCGTAGTTGCGGCTGGTGGGAGCGGCCGGGGGCTATGGGAGGAGAGCACTGTCAGCTGGGCAGGAGCTTCGTGTGATGCACCAGCAGCCCCCGCTCCCCCACTGGTGCCCCAGCAGCCTCCTCAACCTCTCCCTTCCCCAAGGTCTCAGCAGCGCCCACTGCGCTCCGCCCCACCACAAAGCTGCAGGGTTCATCTGGCTGTGCCGAGCCCTGGGGCTGGGCAGGTGGCTGCGCGTCGGGAGAAAGGGGTTGATGAGGTAGGACTGAAACAAAGCTGGGGATGCACATGCCAGCTGGGAACAGCTGCGGCCAGACCTGCCTACTCTCAACACACGGAGCGTGGAATGTCTCGCCACAGAGTGGAGCACAAGGACCTGGGGTGGCTGCAGACCAGCCCCTCACTCACCGCGTTGTGGCCGAAGAACTCACAGTAGCAGCAGTCGCAGAACTTCCCATCTTTCTGGTTGGTGGAGGAGGAGGTGCAGGAACTGCGCTCCGAGCTGCTGTCCTCGTCCTCCCCGAGCCCCTCGTCTGCTTCGCAGGGCTGCGGCGGGTGACAGCTGGTACCATTAGGGAATTTGTGCCCTTTGCAAGAGGGGTCCCTGAGGAGAAGGGGAGAAGGGCGAGAGGTGAGGAGTCAGGGGTTCTCAAAAATCCCCCCAACACTACATGTGTAGGAACAGCCCTCCCAAGGCAGCCTGTGCCCAAGTAGAAGGATTTGCAGGGGCAGACAAACTCCCTCTCCTGCATCCTCCTCCTCTGGGGGCAATGCCAGAGGAGCCCACAGCAGAAGACATCTGTAGCTCCTCGCCCACCCAGGCCCTCCAGCAGGCAGGAGGCAGGTGCACCAGAGCCCCAGAAAGCAGTGTCTGTGCCAGGCCACAAGCTGATCCCAGGGCAGGGAGCGGTACTCACTGGGGGTGGCAGGTAACACAGGCGAGAAACGCTGGAACCGCATACAGCTGCCAGACAGCCCTGCCAGCGGGCAGGCCCAGCGCCCACAGGCACAGACCACCCAGCTCAGAGACAGGGAGGCCAGGACACGGCCCACAGCACCATTCCACGAGCTCCAGCTCGGGACCCGGCTGGCTCTCCGCAGGTACTGCTAATCAGCGGAGAGGAACCAGTGCCTGCGACTCAGCGTGCTCTCGTCCAGGGCATGGGCAGCCCAGAGAGGGCCAAGGGAGCAGGTGAGCAGAACAAGTCCACGGGCTTCATCTTCTTGAGAACCTTTGCTCAGTGCCACAGCTGCCCGACGGATCTCACTGACAAAGGTCCTGTTGGCCAACAGCAGGTTGACCGGGTGGTTCCTTTGGGTCTTTTAGCTGGAGGAGGAGCAAGCACAGTCTCTTCTGCACCACAGTACTAAAGGACAACCGCAGGGAGAAGACACGTGGGGAGAGAAAGAGCTCAACCCTCAAGACCAGGGGACTGCAGCGGTAGAACCGGCCCACAAACACCACGGCTCTGCGCAGCACCATGCCAGGGCAGCTGGTCCCTCCGCAGGGAAAAGTGCATCCATGGGCAGGGGTGGGAGAAAGGGCATGGTGCCCTGTGGGGAGAGAGGCTGGAGGTGGGCAGGGCTCCTCTACTCACCTGTTTGTGCCAGGTAGCTGGTGGGAAGCAGGAGGAGGGATGAGCGAAGTACTGCAGTGCCCATTGCAGGGATGAGCACAGCCTGACAGCGGAGGTGGCATCTTCAGCAGCGGCACATTGGCAGGGGGCAGGTGAGAGCTCTTACATGACCCCGGGCTGTGCAAGACCATGCCTGTGGGAGGGGACTCAGGCACCGGCTTCGGGGCTACCGCCTGTGCGCTGGGCGCAGGGAAAAGCGCAGCCTGAGGGGAGGAGCCCAGCGGGATGTGGGGTGGGGAGCTAAAAGGCCCTGGGTGGGCAGGTGTCTGCTTGGAGGGGATCAACGCTGGAGGCTGGGAGGGGAGGCCGGTGGGACTGTTGGGAGGAGCAGTGAGGTCCGAGTGCTGATGATGCTCTGAGGAGTGGAAGGCCTCACCTGCAGACAGGCAGAAGCAGAGAGGATCAGACACCAGTCCCACAAGGGCCTGGAACAGGTTCAGAGCCACCCCCCCACCTCTGCACAGGCCGCTTCTTTGTGGCACAAAACCTGCCTCCCCCCAACAGATAGCACGGCACTCGGGCTAGAAGCCATCCCTGCTCACAAGAGGCCTTGGTAGCAACCTTGTCCCTTCTACCCCTGACCCATGGAGGGCAGGGTGAGGGGGAGGTGCTGGGGCAGCAAGGGTTGCATGGACCAGCAGCTGGGTGGACTTGGATGTCCCTGCCCCTGGGCACGCACCTGGTGGTGTGGCCCTTCGGCACATGCTTTTGAACTGCTTGGGCAGCGTCTTGCAGAAGTCAAGTGAGGTAGGCAGAGGCGAACCCGGGGCAGCGCTGCTGGAGGTGGGGGAGGCTGCGTGGCTGTAGGGACAGGCCTTGAGACCTGGTGCTACAGCAGATACCTGGCTGGCACACTCTGGAGAGAGAGCAAGGTTCAGATTCTTGTCACCTGGAAAATAAAGTGGAACTGGGGCTGGCTCCAAGAACCCTCTGCCTTTGCAAAGGGACCCAGGCATCCTGCTGGCACTGGTGCTCAGGGGCCCAGCCTGCCTACCTCTGCCCACCAGCTGGGTGCCCGCAAGCAAACCACTTAAGCCTAGGACCATGGGGCAGAAAGCTCTGCTCAACCCCACGGCCAGCTTCAACTCACCTAGTGCAGCCTGGGGGGCCCCAAGGGGGCTGCCCTGTGCAGCCCCATTGGTGTGCTGGGAGTTCCAGAGGCCCGAGAGCTTGTGAGCAGACAAGAAAGAGCTGGGGTCCCAGTCCCCTGAGTTCCCGTGGCACGAGGAGGAAGAAGAGGAGGAGGAGGAAGAGGAGTGGGAGCCACCCCCACAAGACTGCGACTTGCAGGATGTGTGGGATAACGAGACCTGGCAAGGAAAACACAGAGTGAAGCAGCAGCAAGTTTGAGGGGAGGTGGGAAGCTCTTCACCCCAGGGCATCAGCACTGAGACCCATCTGCCATAGGGCAGGGGCTCAACAGACAGGAGCTGCTCTTGTCACTGTCTCAGGGGTGGCAAATGGTACATCCATCCAACAGCAACACAGACAGGTTCCCAGGGCCTTCCCCAGGCCACGTGCCTCCTTTGGTCCCACCCAAACCAGGCTGAGGTTCAATAAAGCCAGGCAGAAAGGAGCTGCTCTTCCCCTGAGTCCCAGGCATGGGCAGGCACCTGCCCTGGCACATGCTGCACTCCACTCATGCATGACACCCAGCATATGGACAGTGGGCAGCCCTGGGGGCAGAAGGGCTGTGACATAAAGTGCAGTGGAGCTGGAGATGCCAGAGCAGCAGTGGCACTGCTGGCCTCACCAGGCAGGCGGCTCCAATTCAGCACAGAATTCTGCCCCTCACAGCTGTCCCAGCAAGTCCAGCGCGGCTGCAGGGAGCAGCAAGGCTGGACATCCAAGGTGCTCAGCTCTGAACAAGGAGGGTACCCACAAGCCCAGCCAGCACCATGGCCTGGAGGGCAATGACAGGGTTCCAGGAGCTCCAGCCCCAGCCTTTCCAACCCCAGCTCCATAAGCTTCTTACCGCCAGGGCCTTCTCCTCCTCCACCCGCTGCTCTTCCTCCTCCACGCTCTTCCGGCAGCTCTGGCAGATCCACAGTGGCATCTCTCCCAAAAGGTTCTGCATGAGCGTTGGCACGAAGTCCGGTGGCAGCCTCTCGCCTGGGGAAACCAGCCCATTGTGGGACGGCCCTCCCCAGTCTTTGCGTTCCCGGTGACAGAGCAGGCAGCATGTCTGCACCGACTGGTTGGCAGTGGGAAGCACCTGCGGAAGGACACACAGACCATGAGGCACTCCAGATGTGATGCATCTCAAGTCAGGGCCTGAGGTTGGTGGCAGCTGTGGGGCAGGTGAGGGAGCAAAAGAGACCTTGGGACACTGACACCAAACCAGAGAATTTCTTGTAGGCTATATGTGGGATTCGGGCTGCCCAGCTGTTGCCAGTCTGCCATGTGCCAACTGGAAGCATCCTGGACCCTTGGGAACATCACACTGTGCTAAAAAGCCAAGCCCCACTACCACGCCAGCCTGCAAGGCCACCAGCAACTCTCACTATCACCTCTGGTACAGCAGGACAAAGGGGACTCACAGGGCAAAGCAAGACCCAAAGAAATTGCCACACAGGGCTACAAAGGGGAATCTGTCAGACACAGCGCTCCCTCTTTGCCCATCATGGACCCCAAACCGTATTGCCCGAGAGACCCAGGCCCTCCTGCTCGACTCTTTGTTCCGCCTAACCCACCGCGCAGACATGCTGTGGTGGAGGGCTGATGCTTTGCACTCTCCCTGTGTGGGGTAGACAGGCTGGGGCTCCCCACCCGGTGTTGCAGCAGGAGCTGCGGGCTCGCCAGAGGCCTGACAGCCATGACGAGCCCAGCACGGCGCGGGTGAGGGGGCCCCCATTGTCTGCTGTCACAGCGGGGCCCCATGACAATAAGCCACACATTGAACTGCTGCTGCAAAACAGATGGCGTCTCCAGGGCTCAAGGTGAAGCAAAGGTCAAAGGCCAAGGAAAGCAAAGGGGGAGCACAGCTCCCCTGCCCACCCAGCTGTAGGGAGGAGGGGGCTCCCAGGCCACTGTGTGTCTCAGGGAGGACTGACGCAGCCACCACCGCATGCAGCGGCCGAAAGGATGGCTCTTCCCAACCCACCTGGCCCACCCAGACCGGGGGTCCGCCCCCAGGCTCCCTGCCCACGACCCAGAGGAGATGGCAGCAGACAGAGGCATCAAGGGAGGTCAGGAAGCAAGAGGTGCCAGAGTCAGCCCTGTAGCATGTTCAGCAGATGCTCAAGCCACCTGCCATCACCCTATGGCAGGGCTGGGACCCTCGCACAGAAGGAGCTGTGGGAACACCCCCTGAAGGAGCCACACCACCCAGGCAAGTACGCCCATCCCTGAGCTCAGGGCTCTGTCCTCCAGAGCACACACGGGTCTCCTGAGCACACCTGCAAGATCTCCCAACACACAGGGACAGCATAAGGGGTGTCCAGACCCTGGGGCTGAAAGAGCCCTTTGCTCTCATGCCACTGAGTGTGGCTGGTCCTGCAATGGGGAAGCACCATGCAATGGTGGGGACAGGATCACTGCTGGCTGATTCACCCTCAGCAAAGGCTGAGATAAGCTTTCCCTAACTGCTGGGACAGATGAGCCCCCAGGATGCTACACCCCAGTGGGAGCCCCTAAAACCCCATCCATCTGTCAGGGGCATCCCTAAGTTCCACTGCAGCTCAACACATCCAAGGCCACAAGGGAACTCCAGCACCCAGTCCCACAAAGCCAAGGTCATGCCCTGCCTGTGCACTCAGCCCAGCCCCACGATGCTGCTAAAGGCAGATCCCACATCCCAAGGCAGACAGACCTCACAGAGAAGAGCTTGGACTGCACCTCCCACCTTCCCTGATCCCATCAGCGTGCCCCCCCCCAAACCCAAGCTGCACCCCAGCAGCGTGGCTTCCCTGCCACCATCCCCCGAAGGCGCAGAGAACCCTCCAAAACCATGAGAGGGGAGACGGGGGAGACACCAGTGCCTCAGCAAGGGGTGTGCCTCAGGGATGCTCCGAGACAGGGTCGGTGCGGGGATGGGGCAAGGCCTGGCTGGACCACCCAGACGCCCGCCTCATCCTCGCACCGACTGAAATCCCCTGAGAGACAAGGCCGCAGAGCCCTAACCCGGTACCTGAGCGGTGGCTCTGCCCGGCTCCCCGCTGCTGCCCGCCGCCACCACCACCACCTCAGGCGGGGCGGGCGGTTCCGGTGGCGGCGGCGGCGGAGGAGGTGGGGGAGGAGGCCCAGCGTCGGAACCCGCCACCCTCTCACGGCGAGTCCCGGAGACACCCGTCGTCGCTGCTGATGCTGCCGTTGCCGTCGCCTTATTCCGCCTGCGAGTCATGGCGAGCACGGCCCGCCGCCCGCCGCA
>JANHGL010005417.1:0-11746 GCA_024611195.1 Ceyx melanurus | reverse complement strand
CTGCGGCCTGCTAGGCCTCGGCCCTGCGGCCTGCTAGGCCTCGGCCCTGCGGCCTGCTAGGCCTCGGCCCTGCGGCCTGCTAGGCCTCGGCCCTGCGGCCTGCAACTCCGTGCAGGTCAACTAGGCCAGGATGGTTTAGTTTGGGACCCCAGCTCTGTGGGGTGGGACCCCAGCTCTGCAGGGCACCTGTGGGGAGTGGTGGGAACCCCAGGTCTGCAGGGCATCTGTGGGGGTCGTGGGACCCCAGCTGGCACCTGGAGCATCACTCCTCGCCCTGCAGTGGGATAGGGGAGAGAACTTTTTGGGGGAAAGGTAAAGCTCAGGCTTAAGATCCAGTTTAATAGGACAGAAATGGAAGAGAAAACAACAATATTGATAATAATGGAGCAGAGACAGCAAGTGATGCACTGATACAACTGCCCACCAGCCACTGACTGATGCCCAGCCAATCCCCCAGCTGTGCTGGCTCTTGGCCAACTGCTCCCCAGTTTATATACTGGGCATCATCTGGTCTGGAATATCCTCCTGGCTGTGTCCCCTTCCCAGCTCCTTGCACACTCCCAGTCTCCTCTGGCCAGGCAGGATGAGAAGCTGAAAAGTCCCGAGTTAGTATAAATGCTGCTTGGCAGCAACTGAAGTGTGTTCAGCATTATGCTCATCCCAAATCCAAAACACTACCCTGTTCCAGCTACAAGGAAGAAAATGAACATGATTCCAGCCGAAACCAGGACAACATGGCATGTCCTTCTCCCAGTCTACCCACAGGGGCTTTAGCAACAGATCCCAGCGAGGTCTCTTCAGTGTCAACTGCTCATTCCCACTTCCCACACCTGGGCAAGACTTCCCAGAGTCACTTCACCTCTGGCTGAACCTGGCTGAGTCACATCCCCTGCTTCCCAGCCAGGGAAGGAAGGTGGAAGGGGAGGGAAGGGGAAGTCTAAAGTCTACAGCTGCAGCTCTTGGTGGAGGATCCCCAGCTGGTGCTGACAGATCCAAGCCAAAGCTGCCTCCTCCCTCTGCTTTAGCCACAGTCCTGGCACCTGGGAGGGGATAACCTCTCCCTCAGCACTTTACCTGCAGAGAAGGAAGGATGCAGATCACTGCCAAGACTGTCTGCAGCTACAAGGCAGTAAAAACATCCTTTTCCTCCCCTCACCAGACCTCAGTAGGTCTCCTAAATGAGGCAGCTTCCAGGCCAGGCACCCCCCGAGGACACAACGGGCACGGGAAGAGTGTGAAATGAGACAGAAACAAGCAGCACGTGGAAGGACTGAGGAAAGACAAAAAAACCTTTTGTTGCTCCTCACTCACCCAGCTCTTTGTACAAGCCCCAGCTGATTCCTGAAAGCAGAGCCAGGGTGATGAGATCCCCCAGGCTGGCAGCAATTGGCGTGGCAACGTTGTCAGGATTGATCCCCATCTTCCTGGAGCCGATGATGACCCCGATCATAATCATCCCTAGAGGAACACGACAGGGTGAGGCCCAGGGGAGCCCAGCACTTTAGGAAGAGGTGAGTGGAGGATGTGCAGGGTCTGTTTCTCACCCAGAACAAGGGAAGCAATGAAAGCAGTGGCCACGCTGCTGGCACAGAGCAGGACAGCATGGTCAATGCTGAAGTGCCCATCTGGGATCCATCCGAACACCACGGCTGCTATCGAGGCCAGGAAGCCAACCACAGTTGCCTGAACCTGGAAAGAACAACTGCACAGTCACCAAGAGGAGGACTGGAGAGCAAAAACAGCCCCAGGGTGAGGGAAGAGGGAAGCACCAGCACCCAGGACACCATCTCGGGTGGGTTAGCATCCAGCAGGGAAGCACCAGCTCTGGAGCAAAGAGTTACAGTGGGATGACTGGGGGATAAAAGGTGCCATTTGCCTCCCCAGAAATGGGCAGTATTGACAGTCAGTAGCAAAACCCAGGCTTTGGAACCTCCTGACACTTGGAGTTGGGTTTGCACCAGCTGCCAGTATTTCCAACTTCTTCTCCTTTCACTTTTTCTTACCTGTATCAGAGCCATGTTCCCCGTGATCATCTTCCAGAGCTCTTTGGGTGTATCCATTTGGCCAATATTAGCCTGCAAGAGGATATCCCAACGTCACTAAACACTGACAGCATCAGTCAGACTCTCTAACAGTCCAACTCCTGCCCTCCAGCAACACAAGGTTGTGCTGGGAGCAGGAGGGAACCACTTCAACCCACAGCTCTGAGCAACACCCAGCTGTGATGGAGCACTCGGGCTACACAGGGCATCTTCCAGCAGTGAATCTGGTGGTGTCCTCCAGGACATGGAAGCTGTTCCTGGTTCCAGCACCAGGAGCAGGCTGAGGGGTCTCCCCCGTGGCAGGAGCAGAGCCAGACCCAGGGCAGGGGGGGGGTTCTGAAGGGAGGGGAGAGGGGGAATCCAGGTAGCTGGGCCATCTGATGAAAAGCTTGCAAAAGCACCAAGACACACGTTGTCCCCAAGCAGCCACCCCCTGCTGTGACTTTACTGGGTGGCTTCACTCCAGTGGTGATGGAGCCAAGCCTGGCTCAGCACCACCTGGGTCATTCTGCCCCTCGGGTCAGCCCTGGTACAGCCCAAGGCCGGAGCAGCATCACGTGGGCAGAGGAAACTGGCAGCAAAAACTTGTGTTTTCAGTTCCAAGCTGAGCAAACAAGGGCAGTGCCACGTGGAGACCAACAGGAGTAGTGGGAAGCAGCCCACGGGTCACCTGGCACTGCTGCAACCACAGGAGATGCTGCTCAGAGCCACCAGAAGAGCTGGGAAGTTGTTTGAATTCCCTGGCACACGAGCCAAAAGGAAGGCAGCAGAATCCCTGCAGGGTGCTGGTTGCTGCAGAGGGGATGGGTTCTGCTCTTCCCCAGCACCTTTGAGGTGGAAGAAAGGATAAGGCCAGGGGGTGAGAGCTCACATCCACTGGTGCATGATTAGAAGCTGATGAACAAGAAGAGGAAAGAAGGAAAAGGCTCCACCACTCTGAGGAGGTAAATGCAAGTGTGAGTTACTGGCTGACAGCTCAAACTCAACCTTCCACACAACAACACAGCTGCAATTTCTTCCTCTTGGGTTTCCTTGCTGGTCTCCATAAAAAAAAAAAATCAATCAAACCAACCACCAAGTCAGGGACTAACTAATCCTGCTTTCCCTGGGAGAACTGCCAGCTCTTTCCACCCAGCACTGGGATGCACCCATCTCTGGAGTGAGTTCTTCTGGCCACTTTAGTGGAGGGAGGAAGGAACTGGGAGGAAAAAAAACCCACCAAGAAGTTGACTGGAGCAGCACTGAGCACATCCAGCATGGGAATTAGAGCTCCATAGGAAGCCTGACCTTCAAATGCCAGCCACATGGCAATTAGGCTGGGATTACCAACCTGCTCACTGGCAACTGGATTTTAATCCTCTAACTAATGGGAGAGTTTTGTTCTTTAATTGGGAAAGGAATTTCTGAGGTGCCTTAATGCAGCACTAATGACAAACCCAGGCTCTGAGCAACCCCCCTGGGCTGCTGCCCCGTGGCAAGGGCACCAGACCCACCCTGGGGAGCCCCCCCCAGTCAGAGGGGAGCTCCCTCCACAGACCTGCACGTGGGTCCCTCCTGCTGAGGGAAGGAAAAGAAAGAAGCCCAAGAGCTCAACCTACCCCTAGCACACACAGGCAGGAGGAGGTGGAACAGCCTGTGCATGGGACAGCAGAGATCCTGACATCATCTGAACAACAGGCAATGAAACAAAGGGATTTGTTTCTCCAGAAGGAAGGGGCAAACAAAGCTGAGCCTGAGACACAAGCTGCACGTCCAGCCTCTGCCCCTGCAGCACAGCTGGGCCAGGGGCAGCACAAAGCCTCCCAGCAGCTCTGTCCTTCCCAGCAGTACCTGGGGAGAGGGGAAGAAGCCACTGCCCAGCTTCTGCCAGGCTGCCCAGGGCAGGGCTGGAGTCCCCAGGACCCCTGGAGGGGGGTTCCAAGCTCTGGAGCTGTGGTGCTGAGGGACAGGGGGCAGTGGTGCCCTGGCAGTGCTGGGGGATGGTTGGATTTGGTCTTAAGGGTCTTTTCCAAACAAAACAATTCTCTGTTGCTATGCTTCACAGAGATCTTTTCAACCCCCTCCTGTGTTTCTCCTGCAGCAACCAGCCAGGGGAAGGCTGGGAGGAGAGGAGCATGTGAAGAAGCAGCTCTGATGCTGCCACCCAGGCAGCCAGTTCTGCATCCCTGCATCTCAGTGAGCAGCTCTCTTGGGCAGAGACACCCAGGGAAACACAGCAGCATCAGGCAGTCACAAAGATGCTTTGCAGGGGCAAGGAGCAGGGAATGATTGTCCCTGCCAGGAGAAGGGGTCAGTCTCTCTCCAGCTCAGCTACAGCTGCTCTTAGAGAAACTTAAACCACAAAGAGATTCATTTACAGCTGGACCAGCAGTGCCCTGAGGAGCTAAGAGAGCCTGCCCCAGCTCTCCCAGGGAGCTCCCTGCTCCAGAGAGGATTCCAGGAGAGCAATGCCTGGCTGTGCCTCTCCATCAGCCTCCAGAGGCTGTCAATCCACCTCCCAGCTCTCACTCCAAGCTCCCCTCCCTTTTAACCTTTGCTGTGCAGTTCTCCCCAGGCTCTCTCATCTCCTGAACGAGCTGCTCCTGCTCTGGTGCCACCAGCAGCAGCTCCCTCTCCAAGAAAACTGGACCCAAGCACTGCAGACGTTGCCCTGACACCCCCTGAGCAGCCACCACACTGTCAGCAAAGCCTGAAGACAACTCCTCCTCCCCCTCCCTGCTCAGGCCAGGGGGGTGAAAACACCTTCCCAGCACAATGAGCTCCAGCCACTGGTTTGTGTGGTGCTGGAGTGAGAGGTTTTTGCTTTCCCAGCCCCCCTGGTGCCCCTTGGCTACTCACAGCTGTGGACAGGCGAGATGCCAGAGTCATCTCCAGGTTCCCCTTCAGGCCCAGTAAAGCAGGGACTAAAATAAACACCTCAGTCACGTATTTGAAGACATCCCAGTGCTGCAAGATTCAAAGAAAGACAGAACATTCAAATCAACTCAGCACAGCCCTTGGAAAACTTTGCTCTGGACCAGAAACCTTCGCTTTGGACCAAAAGTGTGCCTTGGCACCCTTGGCACTGCCCGTGTAGCGGCCCCTGAGCAGAGAACCCAGCTGCCATCCTGGGGCCACACTGAGTTGTGCAGCAGCTCTGGTGGTTTTGATACGTGTGGCAGTGACCACTTGTTCCTCCTGAGCTTCAAAAGAGGATCTGAGCTGAGAAACAGGATCTGAGCTCGAGGCTCTCAGCTCAAAACCCCCTGAAGATCAACCAAGCCCTGGCAAAAAAAGCTGATGCACAGAGGGGCCGAGGTGGGGAAAGGTGAAGAGACTTTGCCAGCTCCAAACTGCTGCCACCACAGCCCCTGTGCCCCCCTCACCTCTCAGCACCCACAGTTCACCAACTGCTCAGGCTCTGCAGCCACACAGTGCCAGCAGGGTAGGGGTAGGAAGGGAGCTCTGGGGATCAGCTGGTGCCACCCCCCTGCCCCAGCAGGGGCACCCAGAGCAGGATGCCCAGCAGTGCAGTGTTCAGGGGGGTTGGAATCTCTCCAGAGGAGACTCCACAACCTCTCTGGGCAGCCTGGGCCAGGCTCTGACACCCTCAGACCAAAGAACTTTCTCCTCCTGCTCAGATGGACCCTCCTGGGTTCCAGTTTGTGCCCAGTGCCCCTTGTCCTGTCACTGGGCACCACTGACAAGTGGTCAGCTCCATCAAGTCAGCTCCCCTGGGCACGAGGCAGAAGCAGCAGCCACAGTTATTTAGGAAAAAAACCCAAGAGTAATTGCAGGGCAGCCTCACAGCAGAGCAGCTGGCTGCCATAAAAAAAAAAAAAACAACACAAAACCACCCCAAAAATCCCCCTCACGACCACATCCAAAATAACCCTGCAGGCTGCACAGACCTCCCTGCCCAACATGTTCTCTGTCAGGAGGCCCTGTGCCCAAAATAACCCTCACTCCCCAGCCTGGCTGCCTCCCTCCTCAGGGCCACGGGGCTGGAATCACAGTGGAGAGGCTGCTCTGGGTCAGAGCTCTCCCAGTTTCCCAATTAAGGATTGGAAGGGACCTCAGAAAATCGAGTTCAACCCCCCTGCCAGAGCAGGATTCAGGTTGGGAAAGTCTCCTGGGATCCAGTCCAACCATTAACTCTCCAAAGTTCACCCCTAAACCATGGCCCTCAAACCCCCATCCAAACATCCCTTCAACACCCCCAGGGCTGGGCACTCACCCCCCTCCCTGGGCAGCCTGGGCCAGGCTCTGGCTGCTCTGCCAGTGGAAAATTGTTCCCTTTAAGGTGCACTCACTTGAAAAAAACCACCTGAGTGAAACCCGTGATCACAGGAGGCAGGTGCTTGAGATGGATGAACTGGGAGCATGTTTTCTCCAAGGGAAAACCTCTTTTCCAGTCAATAAAAATGCCCTTAATGTTCCTGGCAGCTTGGCAAGGCCAACTCCCCACCTTGCCCAGCTCCCAGGTGCAGGGCTGAGAGCTGCTCAGCTATTTCAGGCACAGCCACAACCCTCTCTCTGCTCCAGGCTCCCAAAGAAACCACCCCCCTGCACCCACTTAACCCCAGCTCCAGAGGGGCTGATTCTGCACAGCTGGAGCTCAGGGCTCGGTGCTGAGCAGGGCAGGGGAAGCAGAATCAGCTTGAGATGTTTCCTCCTGCCCAGCCCCACGTCAGGCTGTGCTTCCTTCCAGCTCATCCTTGGGAGGGCTGAGCTGGGCTCTCCTCAGGCTATTTTTAGGCAGGCACTAGATGATTTTGCTGCCTGGCACAGGGGGGTGAATCCTCTGCCACCTCTGCCAACACTCCCCCTGGCAGGAGGATGAGCAACAGGCTCTCATTTCCCAGCAGGACAAGCTGGGTGGCAGCAGAGGAACATCCCCATGACCCAGGCCAGGGTGCTGGAAGTGCTGTGCAAAAGTTTCCTGGCTCTCCCTGTCCTCCAGAGGAGGGATCAGGAAGGAGCTTGCACAAGTTTGCAGCCCTCCCTCTCCTCATCCCCACCCTGCCTTTTGGAAAGGAACCTTTCTCCAGGAGGTGCT
Source organism: Ceyx melanurus (assembly GCA_024611195.1). Classification (NCBI taxonomy): domain Eukaryota; kingdom Metazoa; phylum Chordata; class Aves; order Coraciiformes; family Alcedinidae; genus Ceyx; species Ceyx melanurus. The sequence continues at coordinate 4,666 of JANHGL010005417.1, read as the reverse complement.
GGGCCAGGCAGCTGCTGTAACTGGAGCCTGGAAAGCAGCTCCCTGAGGGGGACTGGGGGTGTTCCTGGAGAAAGGAATAAAAGTCACCCTTAGGGAAGGAAAACAAGGAGATTTCTGCAGGCATCAGCAGCTCACTCACTGCAAAGAGCAGGACCCAGGGGCTCAGGCCAGCTTGCTGAAGTTAAGATGTTCTATTCCACTGATCTCTGGGGGGTTCAGTAGCTCTCCAAGGGCCTCCTTGGCTCCTGCTGGGATCAAACCTCCCTGCAGAGACCTGGGACCACCGTGGGGCTGGGCTCTTTGGGAGATACAAAAAGAAGAGGCAGGAATTCCAGCTGAGGGCTATCAAGGCTGTTCAAATCCCTTTCCACCCCCGGGGCAGCTCGGTGAGCAGCTCAGAAAGGAGCTGTTGGCAGCAGCACAGCAGATCCTCCTCCACCACAGAGGATCTTTGGGAGACAGGGGGGCCTGGAGGAGAGCTGCAGGGAGAGGCCCTTGGTCCCCAGAGGTCCCCAGCACCTCCTCCCTGGGGAGCAGAGGGACTCTAAGGGATCAAGGCTTAAACTTACAGTCTAAAGAACTTATTTCAGCTTCATTCCCTACTAAGCCTGTGGTCTCCCTGAACCTGAGTCTACCCAGGCACCAGAGCCACCACATTCCAGGTCCTTCCCCTGCAGCTCTGGAGGGAGAAGTTGGGACCTCAGCCTGCCAGAGGCTCTGCAAGAGCCACCAAAGCCCAGGTGGTGGTTTGCACTTTCCATCCAGGAGGTTTGCACCTGCAGGTGACAGAGAACTCCAGGGCAAAGCCACCTCAGCCACCCTCCTTTGGAGTCACCACCTGGGGAGTTGAGGCTCAGGAGAGTCAGGAGCAGGAGCCACAGGGGACAGCTCAGGCTGGCTCAGGGGACATGGGACAGCTCAGGCTGGCTCTGGGGACAGCAGGGGGGGGACAGGGGACAGCTCAGAGGGAAGGGATGTGCTGCAGGTAGGACCTGGGGCTGCCCTGGTGCTTCCCCCAGCCCTGTCCCCCCCAGGGCACTGAGGAACCCGAGGCTGTCAGGGGAAAGCCACAGCTCTGGGGTGCCACTCCTGGCCAAGGGACACCCCAGAGGGACACTAACACCAGAGGGGGGGGTCAAACAGGGGAAAGGAGCAGACTCCCTCCCCTGTACAGCACCATCCATCCCACCCAAAGAATCTCCACTGGGGAGAACTGGGGCTCTGCTGGCAGAGGGGATGGTGTGGGCACTGGTGCCAACAGTCCTGTGCCTGGCACAGGACAGCAGCTGCTCACGTGTCACCTGGCCCAAAGGTCTCTCTGATCTCAAAGGGAGCAGAGGCAAATTCTCCCCCCAGGAGGTAAATTCCCAGGGCCACATTAATGGGACAGTGTGGCCAGAGGCCAGGGCTGCTTGTTCTCCCAGCAGGGAGACCAATTTCAGCTGCCTGATTAGTCCCTGCAGCCAAAACAGAGGCAACTGAGTGTATGGAGCCCTCCATCCATCACAAACCACAGCTGCAGCCAAAGCAACTGGACTCCCAGTCCACCCCAGTGCACCAACAACTCACTCCACATGCTCCCCTCCTCCCATCCCAGGCTCTGAGTAGCTGGGGAGCCAGTTATTGAGAGCAGCTCCCCAGAGCCTGCAGGAGAGACCCCAATATCCCATCCTCCTGCCCTCCACCCCATGGCATTTGGATGCCTCATTTCATCCCCAGGGAGTCCAGAGGAGTTGGCAGGACAAGCTGCAGAGCTCCAGGCTGGGCTGCTGTGGGATGGGGGGGGGATTAAGAAGCTTTAGTTCTGATGGCCACTCAAAACCAAATAACAAAAGAGAAGAACACAGCCCTGTCCTGCAGCATCCCAGCCCTGCAGGAAAGGTTCAATCCAGCTCTGAGAAACAGCAGGAAGAGCCACACAGGAGGTGCTGGGGACCCTGCAAAGGGAAACAGGCTCCAAATGTGGTTGGTTTTTTTTTGAAGAGCAGCACTGCAGTGTCTCTCCCTGTGCAGCCTTTCCCAGCTCAGGGTCACCCTGCTCTCCAGGAGAAACCATCAGGTGGGGAAACAGACCCTAGGGACCAGCAGGAGGGAGAAGCATCTTGTCTGCTCCACCCCCCCCAACCCACACGGCCACCCCACCTACCCCCAGCCTGGGTGGGGGTGACTGGCAGTGCCAACAAGCACCCAGCACCCTGGTCCCTCTGTGCCAACAGGGCCAGGGCTCATTTACCCCACTCCAGCCCCCAGAGGAGCTTCAGGCAGGGCATCTGGGGTTGCCCACAGCTCCAAAATGGCTGCCTCTGCCAAACAAATAGGCTCCTGAACCCACAGGGCAGAGAAGAGCTCTGTGCCTCGGCCACAGCTTTGGGCTGGGCATCAAGGCAGCTCCCCACACAGCCTGAGGAGCACAGGAGAGGAGTTGAAGCTGCTCAGCCTGCTGCCACAGACACACACAGGCTTGGAAAGCAGGTGCTGCAGAGCCTGGTGCAGGAGCTGAGGGGCAACTGCCACACTGCCCACATCAGAGCTCCCAGCTGCTGCTTTCTCACCACGTCACCTGCCCCCAGACACCTCACCAGGCACCGTGCTTGGCAACAGACCCCTCTTCACCCACAGCTCCCCAGATGGCCCTTCCTAGGGATCACCCCCCCCCAGGAGCAGCCACCCAGGCACCCGTGTCCACTTCCAGGGTGGGAGAAGGGCAGGGGGCACCGAGTCTTCACCCCGAGCATCCCACACGTGCTGTGGCAGGGGAATTATTAAGCAGGCTGGCACGAGCCTGGTGTGCCAGAGAAGCCCAAACAGCCAAGAAATGAGGCAAGGGACCTGTGCAAGCAGATGCCAGAGCTGGAGTGCCCACAGTCACCAGCTGGGGTGCCCACAGCCAGCAGCTGGGAAGGGCTTTAGTTTGAGCCACGCTGCACGGTCAGGTCTGGGTTCCCAGGCAGGTGTTTCAGCTGCAGCCTCCTCCTGGTTGCTGGAGCAGGGCAGCTGGGGCACAGGGGTGCCCACAGCCTCTCCTCCCCTCACCCCAGACACCACCGAGGCCTCCCCACACCTCCCTCTACCCCAACTGGCACAGGAGGGAACTGGTCTCCCCACGCTCCGCTGAACCAGCCTCAGCATTGAGTCCCTGCTGGCTCAGAACCAAGCCATGCTCTAGACACACAGGATCCAGAGAAGCAGTGATCCTACCTGCACGATGTCCAGCACCATTCCAGCAGCAACTGTCCCAAAACCTGCCAGGAGGAAGGGGAAGAGAACTTGCAGCCCAATAGAAAAGGATGTCTCCTTGAGGGGCGAGGCTGGCTCAGGACCTCTGTCTGTGCTGGTGTCATCACTCTCGTTGCTCTGGCTGCCATTTTCCAGCAGGGAGTCTTCTTCTCTCACCCCTTTAGCATTGGCACGGGACTCCAGCACCACCACTTCCACCCCATTGCCATCAGGTCCCAGGAAATCTGAGGGCTCCACCAGCTGCCCCAGCTCCGGAGTGGCGAGGCAGTCCCCAGGCACAATGGGCAGCACAGCCCCGTTGCTTTGGTGGCTTTCCTTCTGCTCTGGCTTGGAAGACATGCTGCAGAGAGGCTTTCCTGACCCTTGGCTTGCTGGGCCTACAGCCAGCAGCTGTTCCAGAGGGGATCTTGTGCTAGGAGCTTATACAAATGGCCTTTCCAGCATCTAGAGCCGACCTCTCCCAGCCCTGCTCGCCCGCCGTGGAGTGCAGAGCCTGCTCCTGCACCAGAGATCCCCATCAAGCAAAGTCCAGCAATGGGGGACACCAACCACAGAGCTAGCAGGGAACACTGCCAGGAAGCTGGGATCACAGCAAGCTCTCCTCTTTTTCCAGCAGCCACCGAGATGGGATCCAAGCTTTTCTGCTTTAGTGCATCTTCCTCCAGCGCTGGGCACACGAGGCAGAGAGGAAATCAGGTGAAGGAAAGGCCACTGAGTGACAAAGAAGCTTAAAGGGATGAGGAAGCAGGAAGGAGCTACAGGAGGGACTGGTTTTTGGAGGCAACACAACCCAGAGAAGCTCTTCTCGCTGCCAGAGCTTTGCCACTTTCTCCAGTCCCCCTGTGGACCTGGAGGCTCCCTGGGGGGGGGTTTTGCTGTTTCAGGCTGTTTGCCCCTCTCTGCCACCACAGCCCAGCAGCCCCTGCGAGCTCCAGACGTCACTGGAGTCTCCCCTTCCAGAGGAATTTCTCACCTTAGGGCACGAGGAGCTAAGGGCTCTTATTTAAAGTAACAGCAGAGCTGCCAGCGAAGGTTACTCAGTGAGCTGGGCAGGCTGGAGGCTGGGAGCTGGCATTTGGACAGCCTGGGATCCAACGGCAACCCCAGAACTCCTCTTCCACCTGGAATACACGGGAGGAAAATATTCCCCTGGGTCTCGTGGCAGTCAGGAAAGCAGCTCATTCATTCAGGAGCGTTTTCCTCCCTTAGCAGAGCCGAGCTTGGCCTCCAAACCTCCCCCCGCCTGCCTCACCGGGGCTGTGGCGGGGAGCGTGGGCGGACCCGCAGCTCTCTGCTCCCCCCACACCCCGCAACCGAGCGCTCAGGAGGTGCCCCCCACACCCCGCACCCTGTGCCCTGGCATAAGGGCACCCTGCCCAAGCCACCCCCGGCCCAGAGAGGCTACGGCTCGTCTCCCGCCGAGCCCCGC